>OX422218.1:268962295-269162295 GCA_949130495.1 Sambucus nigra | reverse complement strand
GAATCCAATGCTTGGATGTCTATGGGGATTCAACCCTCATCATCAGTAAGGTCCTTAGAAGATGGAAAGTCCAAGACAAAAATCTCTTACCCTTGCACACCCACCTAGAAGAGCTGGCCTCCCAGTTTTGAGATATCACCTTCCACTACTTGCTCCGAGCAAGGAATAGCTTGCCCAATGCCCTTACCACCTTAGCCTCCATGGCCGACATGCCCGAAGGAATAACGATGGCCCCTTTCCTAGTCCAAAAATAAGCTAAACCAACTCACTGCTACCATATTGAGCTAGTTATAAAAGAGGATCCTGATATAACCAAGTACTAGTATTATGACATTTGGCGCCTCCTCAAGCACGGTTAGTACCCCCAAGATGCCAACAAAAAAGATTGAGCAACCCTCCGCAAACTGGCTACCCAGTACATTGTCTGCGATAAAGCACTGTTTAAGAGAAACTTCGATGGAACCCACTTACATTGCATCACAGGGGCTGACATTAAAGAGATAACGCAGAAAATCCACAACAGGGAATGCGGACCCCACATGAATGACCATATGCTTGCCAATAAGATTATTCGACAGGGTTACTATTAGACTACTATGGTTCAGGATTTCACTGCATATGTCCGAAGATGCCCTAAATGCCAACAGTTTTCCAATCTGCAGCACTTGCTTCCGCGAGAATTATACAATATGACCTCTCCCTGTCCGTTCTCCACATGGGGCATCGATATCATAGGAAAAGTCACACCCAAAGCTTCCAATAGGCATGAGTTCATCCTGGTTGCCATAGATTACTTCTCCAAATGGGTCGAAGCAAAGTCATAAGCAATATTGAATGCCAAAAAGGTAGCCAAGTTCATCCGAAAAAACATCATCTGTCGATACGAGGTCCCGCATGAGCTAGTGTTAAATAACGGATTACATTTCGAGGCAAAAATCATAGAATTGATTAACGATTATGGGATTCAGAGACACAAATCTTCTCCCTACCGACCACAAATCAACAGTGTAGTTAAAGCCGCTAATAAGAACCTCAACGCAATCATCAGCAAGATAATCGAGAGTTATCGAGATTGGACTGATCGGATCCTTTATGCCATATGGGCTACCGCACTTTAGTCCAAGCATATACTGGGGCTACCCCTTACTCTCTAGTATACGACATGAAAATAGTCCTACCCATTGAAATATAAATACCTTCACTACGCGTCATGCTTGAGATCAAAGTCAACGAGGAAGACTGGCATCAGATCCATTTTGATGTGTTGTCACTCTTAGAAGAAAGGAGGCTAAAGGATCTATATCACATACAGGGAGACCATCGGCGGATAGCGCGATCATTCAACAGGAGAGTCAAGAATCGTGGTGTCCGAGAAGGGGATTTAACCCTCAAGGAAATTATAGAACCTATTCGGGACCCCAGAGGGAAATTCAAGCCAAACTGGAGTGGCCCCTACATCGTGAAGAAGATCCTATCTGGTGGCGCCGCTATGCTCACCGACCTTGACGGAGAAGAGATAGCCCGACCAATCAACCTAGATCGTCTTAAGAAATTATACCCCTAGTCCAAAATCTCAGCGCGCTACGACTCCTCTCACCCTCTTCTTTTCTAATTTTTTTCTTCATTTTCCTCTACTCAGAACTACGTGGGACCTCATCATCTCAAAAACCTTTCCTCTTTCAAAAGTGAAACTCAACAAATTTTCAAACCCCTAGAGGTACATAAGCAGCTCATATTCTTTACATGAGCATGGCCCCCTTTTTTATTTCACAAAATGCTATTCTTTTCTTACCTCCAAGAACGACAATTTATTTTATCATTTACATGAACAAATGGATTATGTATTCCTTAGCGATTGGTATAAATAATTCAAATTAAAAACTCATCAAGAGGCACAACAATATATTTGAATTCTTTTTTATTCCATTTTGGGAAATTTTGATACGATTACAGGAAATATCAGCATAGGGAGTCAAATAACTACCCCCGCCAACCTAACTGTCCTAAAAACAAAACCAAATTACTCCTAAACAAACTAACCAAAACCTTCCCAAATTTATTTCTACCAAAAACAAATAAACACTTCACAAATATCACCAGCTTCATAAAAGCACAAGCCTCACAAAAAAGACCCTACCCGCAGCTTTCAGAAGATCCAGTTCCATCATCGTCTACATCTTGAGGCCCCCAAGCTTCCCCTTCGTGGATAGTATACCGAAGGTGCTCCATGAAACGATAAGCCCAGACCAACCTAGAGAAAACCATTATGCCTCCCTCCGTGGTGTTAAAACATAGGAAACCATCTCTACCCGGCCAACATCTTATCCACTACCCTCCTCCACAACCATTTCGTGTAGTCTCCACAATCGTGCCAAACCCGTCCAACATATTGAGAGGTATGGGTCGATGACTGACGACTCTCCCACAAAGAGCCCAACCGCATGTGCATGCCTTTTCTCAAATCCTCTACAAAAAAGAAATCCAAGGTACGGGAGGGCACTATCTACTCCCATCTGATTTAACCCAGGAGCCGCTCGGGAAAATAAAAGGAGGTCTGCTAGAGGCCAACTAACCGAACATACTGGTATTCCCCCAGTTCCAGAATGGGCTGCAACTCCCCCACTAGGCCATCGACCAGTGAGGACATCAAGCTCCGTACTCAATGAACCAGTTTACCCAGTTCTCGATGTTCGGGCCAAAGATAATGAAATAGCGAGTGAAACATTTAACACAACTGTCAAAGGATATTCAGGGGACCGCCAAACAAAATCTATCAGACAACCATATGAGTAGTATGACATGACTTCCTCTCAGAAAATTAGAACGACATTCTCACCAAGAATCTAGATCGTTCAGGGTCTCCGCCAGTGTTGATGTAAAAAACTAGATTGCTCTAATTATTCAATCACAGATAAATAAATAAGATAAAGATTTTTAAAGTGGTTTGGCTAGGAATAAAGACTACGTCCACTGTTATGTTATTGCTGAATGTTTGCAGAAGTCTTGATTACAAGTTCTCTCAAGAAATTTCGGTCCCCCTTGAATGAGGATGATACAAGGTATTTATAGCCTTTAGGCTGTTGATGAAAGGGTCGATACATTAAATGACATACATATGAAAGGGTAATACATTTAATGTAGCGTGGGCGTCAAGAATATAAACATTCAATGAATAGTTGAACAGTTGTCCGTTTGGTAATTAATGATACGGCCGAGATGCAGCTCGGACCGCCTTAGTTGCTCGTTGATCAAGAGTTCCTCGGAGCGCTGGAGTACCTCGGGGTGCTAGAGTTCCTCGGGGTATCCTCGTACCTCGAAGAGAACATGAATTGGTCGAAGAAAATGAACTTCCTTGCTGCTATTGTGCCACGTAGATTGACACGTGTCTTCGTATTATTCGTCCACATCAGCATATTAATTTTGGTATCAACAGAAGCCTCCAATGTTTCATATTTCGAATTTTGAGGAGTATGGGACATTCTTTCTCGGTATATGGCAATATTAAATGACTTTCCTGGGTTTCAGGAACATTGTATTCAAATTTCCTTCTCATTTCGCAGCTTCCGCCTTTTTTTTGAATTTTTTATAAGCGCTTCGATCTCCGTGCAGTTTTTGTCCTTTTAGCCTCCGGAAGTTCAGTAGTTTCTTTTTGGTAATCATTTCTTTCGCCGCTTCCCAATGCAGAGTATTTAAACTTCTTAGGTAACCATACCGTCTTCTACGTTTTCCACTTTTCTGCATTCCAGCTTTCTATTTTCTCCTTCTCTCTTGTGCGTTCATCTTTTCCTTCGTTCGTTGTCAACATACCTCCTTTCTTCCTGTAAGATCTTTTTCCTTTCTTCTCTTTTATTCAGTATGGTTTATATTGTGGAGTCTGTTGAGAAATTTCGTTCTGATTTTTCCATCCCTTCGTGGGTAACTCTAGAGGTTCTTTCTGAGCCTTTAGATTACTTTCGATTGGCTGAGGGACATTGGTTCCCCAGTCTTTTTGTTGCTGAATGTGGATTTTCTTTTCCACCAAACCCATTGTGTCTTGAGTTTTGTCAGTATTTCGATCTTGTCCCTGCAAAAATAGCCCCCAATTCATGGAGAATAATTAATGGGGTGTACAAATTAAATTTAACCCATGGGACTCGTATAGGGATCCCTGAAATTATGTACTGCTATAAGTGGGCCACTCTAGATAATATTTATTACTTAAAAACTAGGTTTTTGAATAGAGCCCTTGTAGTTAACCTCCCTGATTCAAACAGAGATTATTTTGAACATGGGTTGGTTATAAAAAATTGGCAATATGCCCCTTTAGTTGGAGATGGAGTATACAACGGTCCCAGATGCCCCCCATATGGCAATGGGATAGGTTTATTTTTCATTTTATTTTACTTATGAAATTATGCTTTTATCATGTTTGACAAAATGTATGACTGATATCTCATTATGTATTTATTTGCAGTTGATAGCAAAAGAAAAACTCCAAAGGAATCAGAAGTTAATATCAAGCATCTGAAACTTATCTGGGGTTTGCATAAGAACGTTGTAGACGAGCACATTAGGTCTGCATCATATTTGCTACAGTATAAGAGTTATACAACCTCTTATACTGCTCGCCCTGTTGAGCCAGCTTCCACTCCAGAAGACTCTTCTTCAGATTCTCATCTTCCTTTAAGTCAAAGGATGGGTAATAAAAGAGCTCCTCCTGCTCTCTTTGATGATGTTACTTCTGTTGTTGGGGCTAAGAAGAGTAAAACTGATGTCCCAGAGGGGACTAAGAAAGTGGATGCTGCCCCTTATAAAGCTGTCGAGAAGCCCCCAGTGGCTCCGAGCAAGAAAGTTTCTCCTGTAGAAGTAATTACAATCTCTCCGACCAAGACTTCTTTGGTTGAAAGCACTGAACTCCCGTTGAGGAGATTGAGGAAATCATCCTCAGTTAATCCGGCTGAAACTGCCTCATCTCTACCTGCTGGTGGTATTGGTGTTCCAACCATCATTCCTCCGAGCTCTGCAATGAGCTCGGTAAAAACTTGGATCATACCTGAGGTCCAAGGAATTGATGAAAGAATTTCTAGGGATACGTTGACATCTCTAGCTGCTCGTCACCTTGCTTCGGTAAATTTCTCATACTCTGTGCTTACATTTTGTACTGACTTTACTGTTTTTCTCCTCTTTCAGCTGGTGAACTGTTTCAATAATATTGTGAAGAAGGATGAAGCTATTAAAGCTTCTAGCTCCTCGTCCGGTGTAGAGGATGCTCTGTTGGGTTTGACCCAATCCTTGAAAGAATCTCGCCAACAGTATAAGGAGGACAAGGCTATTTGGGAGAAAAAATTGTCAATAGTCGAAGCCGAGAAAGTGAAGTTGGCTGATATCTCCAAGGGTTTGGAGAAAAAGATGAAAAGTTTGGAGGTTGAGCATCAGAAATATGATGACAAGCTCAAGAATTTTGGAGAGCTTGAGGATAAACTGAGGAAGGCAGAAGAAGAGTTGCTCGCCCTGCAAGATATCCAAAGTCAAAAAGAAGAATTGGATGCGAAGCTTTCCTCGGAGAAGTTGAGAAGAAAGCTCTCAGTTAAAAAGTCCTTCAGCGCTGGCTGGGAGAAAGGATGGGACAAGGGAATTGCTGCAATGACATCCCAAGTCCAGTATGGGAAGTTGAAATACTTTCGAGACGGTTGGGTAGCTGCTCTGCAAGAGTTGAAGGTCAAAGACGACTCTGAGCTATTCCAACTGCACCTCCCTGGTCCCCCTCCACCTATTGTGGAAGAAGAAGAAGATGAACCTCTCTCAGATGAATCTTCTATGGCTATGGGTGACCCAGTCTCTGCTTCTCAACCCTCTATCATCGAGGACATTTCTTCTATGCCTCCTCCTGCCGAGAAGATTCCTGCTGATCAAACCGTTATTACCATCGAGCAACCGAGCTCCTCGTCCCAGCCTCCCGAGAAAGTCTTGGGAGACAAGGAAAAGGTGTGAAGTTGTTCGGTATTTCTATCTTTCATTACTTGTAATCGA
The DNA here is from genome assembly GCA_949130495.1 of Sambucus nigra. Taxonomy (NCBI): domain Eukaryota; kingdom Viridiplantae; phylum Streptophyta; class Magnoliopsida; order Dipsacales; family Adoxaceae; genus Sambucus; species Sambucus nigra. The sequence goes on along the minus strand of OX422218.1, from coordinate 269,156,286 downwards.
ACAATGTAATCCTTTATGATCTAATAAAATACATCTTTGTTCATCTCTTCATTGTTGATCCTCTGTCTGCTTTTATTTATTAACTCCTGCTTTCTCTTCGTTATTAGTTTTTGGCCAGAATGGAATTGATATCAGCTCCTGATACTGAGTTGATGCAACAATGCACTAGATATTATAAAGCTGGTCATACAGACCTAAGTGTATCAGAGATTGTCGACATCCTAGGTCATGACGCCTCAGAACAAGCAGTTGAGGCTTACCGGTACCTGAAGGATTTACTTGATAGAGCTGTGGCCAACAATGTCGCCTAATATGACTTGATTGAGGAGCTTCATGGTTCCATAGAGGATCTTCAAAATCGACACAATGAATCAACTATTTTGTTGCACAAAGACTATGAAAATAGATATCAACAGCTTTCATCTGAAACAGGCCATAAAAAGATTATCGCTGGATATGATATTAGGGAGAGAACTCTAAGGGGTGAAGTTGAGGCCTGTAGGCAGATTGCCGAGATCCTGGAACAAGAAAATAATAATTTGCAAAAAAAGCTGGCGCAATATGAATCTGCAGCGTCATCTTCCAATGCTTTAGTGCCAGTTACTGATGAAGGTTTCTCGTTCTTAGAGGTCGAAAATGCCAAATTAAGGCAAGAACTGGATGACTTAAGAAGATCTGCTATTTCTGGGACTGCTCGGGGACGAGGAAGAGGTTCTCGGGGGCGAGGAAGAGCTGTTCAAAATGTTGCAGAGGAGCAGAGTTCTCCAATCGCTGCTCGGAGTCGATCAAGAGTTCTTAGTCGTAATGTCGAAGAGGCTCGTACCCAATCTACTTTGGAAACTCAGGCGTTCCAACTAAACGCCAAAGATCGAGCTTTATCTGAACTGTCCAAGAAAAATCTATCCTTGGAGGATCAACTCACTGCAACTAAGTCTGCTTTACATTCCAAGGATCTTTTTGCCAAAAACCTTCATGAACAATTGGATAGATTAATCTTCCAATTCCATAAACAACCTAGGGAATTCTGGATGGCCGGATATAATGAAGCTCTTGTTCACTTGGATGCTCGTATTGAACATGCCAACAATGAAGGTTATAAACAAGGGTGGTTGAATGCACTAGGTGTGTTAAAATTGGAGCAAGGGCATTATTTATGGGATTATCATGCTCCAGGGTTATTAGACTTGCCTGTGCCATCTTTCAAATTGGACATGGCCTGGATCCCAGCTCGTTCCATTCCTCGTAGCTTAATTTCAAAATACCTCGGTGATTATAGCCTTCATTCCCAAATCGAAGTATCTCGTCCAGAGCATCTAATGGATACACCTTCAATAATGAATGTCAGAATGCTGAAGGACTTGAACTTTATTAATTCTCCTCTTTGCCTGGAAGATCCTCCTGCTGGCGAAGATCCTGTCTCAAAAGCAAAGGGCAAGAAACCAATAGAATAGGAATCTTAATGTAATAGTTAGCACATACATGTAACATGTAACTTATTTTGAATTTTTAATGAAAGACTTCATTTGTAAATCTGTATTGGTATTGTCTTGTGTTTATCAAACACTTTACATTTATGCATATGTATCTGTTAAAAAGATAAAAATATTGTGCTGTTCATGGACCAACTTAGTAAAAAAGAATTACAAGTGTCATGCTGCTCGATCACTTAATAATAAAGTAATGAGTATAAAAATGTTTAAAATGTTTTTAACCAACCAAAGTGGTTAAATAATGTTTGTCGACCAACTACAGTTGATGGGATTTTATCCCCGACCATCCATACTTGGTTTAATTTAAAATATTTTCATAAAATGTGTCCGACCAACCAAGGTTAATGATTTAACCTCGTCGACCAACTACAGTTAGTGGATTTTTATCCCCGACTAACTATATTTGGTAAATTTTTGTCTTTTTCATAAAATGTGTCCGACCAACCAAGGTCGATAAATTCTCCTCGTCGACCAACTACAGTTAGTGGGTTTTTATCCCCGACCAACCATACTTGGTACAATTTGGAATATTTTGCTCTTTAAAGAACTTTTTGTATTAATCTTACCTCCCGACCAACATAAGTTGTAATGGGAGGATATTTTTATCTTACCAACTGTAATTGATCATACTGATGTACACCTCTTAACCAAAGGAGTAGTAATGGTTCTTTCGAACTTTATGTCCACTAGATATCTTACCAACCGTAGTTGGTCACACTAGTGTCGCCTCCTAACCAAAGGAGTATTTTTTGGTTCTTTCGAACTGTCCACTAGATATCTTACCAACCGTAGTTGGTCACACTAGTGTCGCCTCCTAACCAAAGGAGTATTTTTTGGTTCTTTCGAACTGTCCACTAGATATCTTACCAACCGTAGTTGGTCACACTAGTGTCGCCTCCTAACCAAAGGAGTATTTTTTGGTTCTTTCGAACTGTCCACTAGATATCTTACCAACCGTAGTTGGTCACACTAGTGTCGCCTCCTAACCAAAGGAGTATTTTTTGGTTCTTTCGAACTGTCCACTAGATATCTTACCAACCGTAGTTGGTCACACTAGTGTCGCCTCCTAACCAAAGGAGTATTTTTTTTGTTGTTCTCGCCCTTTTAAAAACCGGAGTTGATCGTGGGTTTGAACTATAGTCTTCTTCTTGTTATCAAGCAGCGTAGTGTACAACACTAGTATTCCCCGAAAAAACTTTCAACAGAAAGAAAATGGTGAAACATCCTCGTTTTATTCATAATGAAGGAAATGCTTTACATTTTACATTACTGATAATACTTGCGCAGGTGTTCGGCATTCCATGCATTCTTAAATTCCTCTCCTTCTAGAGTTGCTATTCTGTAAGTTACTGGTCGAACAACTTCCACAACTCGATAAGGTCCATGCCAGTTTGCTTCGAGTTTATTGTGCTTCTGAATGACCCTCTTCAGCACATAATCTCCTTCCTTTAGATCGGATTTTTTCACCCTTTTGTTGTAGAACAGAGTTGTTCGTTGTTGATAAGCAGCATTTCTGATGGATGCTTCTTCTCTAACATCCTCGAGCATATCCAAATCCAGTCTTCTCATTAAATTGCTGATTGGGGAATTAAAATTCAGCACTCTATGTGTTGGGAGACCCAACTCGGCAGGTATTACAGCCTCACTTCCAAATGCTAACATGTATGGTGATTCTCCAGTTGCTGCTCGGGGAGTTGTTCGGTAAGCCCACAAAACTGACTGTAGCTCATTAATCCAATTTGCTTTAGCTTCACTTAACCTCTTCTTCAAACCATTTAGTAATGTTTTGTTTGTCACCTCAGTCTGTCCATTGCTTTGGGGATGGCCTGGTGCTGAATGAAACTTCAAAATGTTCGACTGATGACAATAGGCAGCAAATTCTTCATTATCGAATTGTGTTCCATGGTCTGTGATGAAAGCATGGGGGAGACCATATCGACAAATGATGTTCTTCCAAATGAATTGATAAACCTTCTCGTACGTCATATCAATCAGTGGTTCAGCTTCCACCCACTTAGTAAAATAATCTACTGCCACGACGAGGTACTTGAACCTTCCTCGGGTCATCGGCAATGGTCCAACCAAATCAATCCCCCACATAGAAAATCGCCCAGGTGAAGTTATGGGTGTCAACAATGCTTGTGGAGTTCTTCGGATGGAGGAAAAACGTTGGCACTTGTCACACTTCTTGGCATAGGCTATACAATCAGCCCTCATCGTCGGCCAGTAGTATCCCTGTGTCATCACCCTTTGCAAAAGTGTCCGACCTGCTACATGAGCTCCACAGGATCCTTCATGGATTTCCTCAACCAATTCCTTGACTTCTGATGGATGTACACATCTCTGCAAACCTGCCATAATTCCTCGTCTATACAAAACACCATTAGTTAACACATACCGAGCAACTTTATACTTCAATTTCTTGGCGGCTAGCTTATCCTCCGGTAATTCTCCTTCTTCAATGTATGCCCTGATAGGATCCATCCAAGATGGTCCTAAATCAAGGGTTATTATATCCACCATCAGGTCTTCTTCTATACTCCGACTTTCTAATACTTCAATGGGTATTGTTCTTCGTAGCTCGGTGCGCGTAGCTGACGCTAATCGGGCCAATGCGTCTGCTCTAGCATTCTCCATCCTCGGTATTCTCACCAATTGAATGGCATCAAATTCTACCAATAATTCCATCACCTTTGCGTGATACTTCGCCATTAATTCTCCCTTGACTGCATATACTCCCATCATCTGATTCACAATTAATTGAGAATCACTGAACACCATTATTTGCCGTGCTTCCATAAATTTCGCTAAATTTAAGCCTGCTATCAAGGCCTCATACTCTGCCTCATTATTGGAGGCTTTGAATTGGAATCGCAAGGCATACTCCATATCAATATCATATGGGGTATTTAAAACAATCCCTGCTCCACAACCAGCTGTGCAAGATGATCCATCTACATATAATCTCCATGTAGGTAACTCGTCTTCAAATTTCTTATCTGTCAGAGCCCCTCGGTAAAATATCTGCTGTTTTCTTTCATCATCCCCTGGTATCTTTCGTTCCTCGTCGATCATCTGTTCGTGCCCTTTTACCAACCGGAGTTGGTCTGGGTTTGAATATGATGATTTTTCTACATCCACAAGTCCTTTTACCAACCTTAGTTGGTCTGGACCTGTGTCTGTTGATCCTGTATCGTCCACAGGTTGGTCAGCAAGCACCTTTTGTTCCTCGGGGGTATCAGGGTATGTGAACTCTGCTATAAAATCTGCTACAGCTTGCCCTTTTAAGGATGATCTGGGTTCATACACAATATCATATTCACCAAGTTCTATCGCCCAATACATCAGTCTTCCTGATTTCTCCGGCTTATGGAGGGCTTGTCTTAGCGGCATGTCGGTGTACACAATGATGGTATGGGCCTGGAAATATGGCCTCATTCTTCTACTTGCTTCGATTAGTGCCAGCGCCAATTTTTCTAGCTTTGGGTACCTGATTTCTGCACCTCGGAAAGCTTTACTTGTGTAGTAGATAGGTTTCTGAACTCCATTCTCCAACCTGATCAATGCAGAGCTGACTGCATTCTCTGATACGTCCAGATACAAGTACAATCTCTCTCCGGTTATTGGCCTGGACAACAATGGTGGTGCTCCCAAATACTTCTTCAAGTCTTGAAAAGCCTTCTCACATTCATCAGTCCACTCAAAACTTTTTCGCAGTGTTTTGAAGAATGGGAGGCATTTATCAGTTGCTCGGGATACAAATCTGTTGAGCGCTGCAACTCGTCCTGTAAGACTCTGTACTTCTTTCTTCGTCGTTGGGGATCGTAGCCCTAAAAGAGCTTTGATCTTTTCTGGATTTGCCTCAATACCTCGTTGGTTGACGATGTATCCGAGGAACATTCCTTCTCGTACTCCAAAGGTACACTTCGTTGGGTTGAGCTTCATTTGGTATTTGTCTAATTGATCAAAGGTCTGGCCTAAGTCAACTAGATGATCAGTAGCTCTCTTGCTTTTGGTGAGCATGTCGTCGACATAGACTTCCATGTTGCAACTGATTTGTTCGGAAAAAACCTTGTTCATCAGCCGCTGATATGTTGCACCTGCATTTTTTAAACCAAAAGGCATAATATTATAACAATAAGTTCCCCTTGGGGTAATAAAAGAAGTACTTTCCCTGTCTTCAGGTTTCATTTTGATCTGATTGTAGCCAGAGTATGCATCCATGAAGCTGAGCAACTCATGTCCCGAGGTAGCATCCACTAGTTGGTCGATTCTGGGCAATGGAAAATGATCTTTTGGGCATGCCTTGTTAAGATCAGTGAAATCAACACACATTCTCCATTTATTGTTCTTCTTCTTTACCATTACCACATTTGCCAACCAATCTAGATATTTTACATCTTCAATGAATTGGGCTTTCTGGAGCTTCTCGACCTCCTCTTGTATGGCCTGGTTCTTCTCGGGACTAAACACTCTTCTCTTCTGCTTCACAGGCTTGATCTCCTTATTCACATTGAGCTCATGACATAAGAAGTTTGGATCTATTCCTGGCATGTCTTCATGACTCCAAGCAAAAGTATTCTTCCTATTTCTCAAGAAAGTCATCAACTCCTGTTTTATTGAAACATCCAACGACGATCCTATCTGGGTTACTCGTTCAGGATGCTCGTCGTCCAGAATAATATTTTCTGTAGATTCCACCACCTGTCCTTTTACAAGTTGAGATTCATCCCTAGGGTCAAGAGTTTCAATTTCTGTACCTTCATCCACTTGGTAAGTAGTGGTCTTTTTCCTTGATTCTTCAAGTTCCTCTTGCTCGGCAGACGAGTAATAGCATTCCCGAGCTACTTTTTGATCATCTTTCACAACTCCGACTCCAAAATTTGTTGGGAATTTCAAACACTGATGTACTGTAGAAGGAACTGCTTCGAACTTCTTCAATCCAACTCTTCCCATGATGATGTTATAGGCTGACTGCACATTCTTATCCATCACAAATAAGCGTATTCTTTCCATTCGACAAGCAGGACAAGTTCCAATGAATATATCCAACTTGATCGTCCCAAGTGGAAAAACTTTCTCGCCAGCAAAACCCATAAGAGGTCTATGATAAGGCTCCAATTGAGATAATTTCAAATTCAAGCTATCAAAGCATGAATAGTACATGATGTCTGCTGAACTACCATTGTCTACTAACACCCTTGAAATCACCACTTCTTTCATCCTCATTTTGATCACCAAAGGATCGTCATGAGGGTAAAGAACACCTGCCAGGTCATTTTTTGAAAAACCAATAACTAGCTTCTCTTTGTTTACTTTCCTCGGACGATCATCCTCGGCCAGATTTATTCGCTGAATATATGAACAAGCTTGAGCCTCCCCGAGGTAAGCCTTTCTTTCTGCAGTAAGGTCTCCTCCTCCTGCATCTCCTCCTGTAATAACATTACAATCAAATGACCCAAAATGTATGGAAAATACCTCTCGTTCAGGCTGCCTTGGCTTCTTGGGAAGATCAGGGTCATCATATGGATCGTCTTCATGGTCCCTCTTCTTTTTCTCCTCTGCACGACGAGGAGATCTAGATCTTTCTCTAGTTCTATCATCATTCTTCCTCTCACCCCTGCGATCTACATATTTTGATAATTTTCCTCTTCGGATGAGCGTTTCAATCTCGTTCTGAAGGGCTATGCAATTTTTGGTCATATGGCCATGATCTTTGTGAAACTCCCAGTATTTGGCCTTGTTCCTCAGATCAGGATTTATCCTCAGTTTTTCTGGCCACTTGATGTCCTCACTATTCTTGATTTCTTCTAAAACATGATTAATACCCATTTTCAATGGAGTATAATTATCGTACCTCTTTAGGACTTCCCATGACGTCCTATTATTCTTGGAGTGCTTGTCACCACCATATCCTTTATGATCTTTCTTCTTAGACTTGTCGATCTCCACCTTAGTTTCTTTATCCATATTCTTCTTCGCAGACATAGCCTCCTCAGCATTCATGATTTTGGCTGCTTTTGCCATCAATTCGGACATAGTTTTAGGTGGATCTTTGGCCAAAGTGTAGTACAGCTTGTTAGGTAGCAAACCACTCATCAAAGAAGTGATCGCTGTCTTTTCTTCGTAATCTATGACCTCCAACTTCTCGTTATTAAAACGAGTTATGTAATCTCTAGTACTTTCACCTGATTTTTGTCTAACACTTAGCAAGTGCGCTACTCGCTTTACCGGCTTTGCTCCAAAACAAAAATTGCCAATGAACAACTCGACTAACTGAATAAAAGTTAAAATCTTACCCCAAGGAAGATTATTATACCATATCTGCGCAGATCCGGTAAGAGTTCCCGAGAATGCTCTACACCTCATCTCGTCGGGGACGGCATAGATGTCTGCAGCAGCTTGGTATTGTTCTATATGAAGTACAGGATCTGTCTTTCCATCGTACTTAGGGGTCACTACAGGTGCTTTGAATTTCGATGGTGTTGGAAAATCCACAATGGCTTGCACAAAAGGTGTCCCTTGAACAAAAGTTCTCTGTAAGGGGTTCCTCGCCTTAGCCATTTCTCCCAATCTATCCTCCAACCGTTGAATGGAACCTTTCCATGCTTCATTCCCTTCCTCAGGCTGCCTAGTCCGAGCAATTGATTGTTCTGACATAGCTTCCTGAGATTTATCTCGACGAGTAGCTGGTCGTGATTGTGCCGATCCTTCTCTCAAACCTGATGTTGGCCGTAAACTTCTCGATGGAGCTCTAGGTGGACTCATATTCCTCCTTGGTCCTAATCGACTGAAAGGAGACACCCTGCTTAATCTTTCTAAAGCGCTAGTTCTCTCTGGAGAGAGAGTGATACGTTGATTTGTATCCGTGGCCCGTATTGATGAAGTTCGCCCAGGTTGATAAGAAGAATCATTAGATTCCTCATTGCGATATGACCCAGTACGTCTGGATTGCGATTGGCCATGATCACTCCTTTGCCCTGAATAGGAAGATGCACCGCCTTGAAGAGTTTGAATGAGTTGCCTCATAGATTCTTGCATGGCGGTTTGTCCTTGAGCCAGATGTGTCATAATTCCGGCCAGATCTGGTGGTGCAGAGGGATTTGGAGGATTTCCAGCATTTCCAGCATTTCGATTGCTAGATTCTGGATTATCCGCCATTGATGATGAATGATTTTTGGTGAAAAACGATAATAACAATCGTTCCCACAGACGGCGCCAATCTGTTGATGTAAAAAACTAGATTGCTCTAATTATTTAATCACAGATAAATAAATAAGATAAAGATTTTTAAAGTGGTTCGGCTAGGAATAAAGCCTACGTCCACTGTTATGTTATTACTGAATGTTTGCAGAAGTCTTGATTACAAGTTCTCTCAAGAAATTCCGGTCCCCCTTGAATGAGGATGATACAAGGTATTTATAGCCTTTAGGCTGTTGATGAAAGGGTCGATACATTAAATGACATACATATGAAAGGGTAATACATTTAATGTAGCGTGGGCGTCAAGAATATAAACATTCAATGAATAGTTGAACAGTTGTCCGTCTGGTAATTAATGATACGGCCGAGATGCAGCTCGGACCGCCTTAGTTGCTCGTTGATCAAGAGTTCCTCGGAGCGCTGGAGTACCTCGGGGTGCTAGAGTTCCTCGGGGTATCCTCGTACCTCGGAGAGAACATGAATTGGTCGAAGAAAATGAACTTCCTTGCTGCTATTGTGCCACGTAGATTGACACGTGTCTTCGTATTATTCGTCCACATCAACATATTAATTTTGGTATCAACAGCCAGTATCACCGCCGTAGGATTACGATGATATGACATCCATACAGTAATGAAAGCCAGTTGAGGATCCACCAGCAGGTCCCTGGTCATCAACAATAGGTTCGAAGTTAAGCTAAGGGAAATGACTCCAGCGTGGTCCGCATCATTAACATCCCGTAGATACACGGAGTACAAAATAGCTGGGAAGGAGATTATTCCTCCCGTAACCAATGGTCGAGCCACCGAAGGAGAAATATGGTGAAGTCCTACTAACGGCTCTCGAGGAGACCGAGAGAATTCAGGCATGGCCACTGCTACACTGGGATTTACCCCCAACATAGCAGAAAACTCCTCATGGGTCGAGCAGACTTTGTCCAAGCCAAAACGAAAAACATTATCCTTAGGGTACCAGAATTGAGCTGCCACCGTCAGCATGTTCCAGTCGATAGGCCAGTTGCGCCGTAAAGAGACATGACACAGGTTAAAGGCATCATAGTCTACATTGTACGAATACATAGCTTCTAAATTCTCGAGATAAGAGGCAAATTCCGCATTAATGGGAAGGGATATTTTGGAAATAACAAGACACAAGACCAGAAATAAGCAAGGGAAAGAAAATGTGAATGGGTGAAGAAACCTCCCCACCTTACTCCTATTTATAGTTGAAAAATTGGGCTAAAAACAAAGATCCAACAAAATTTGAAAGGAAGACTACCCCATCAAGTACAAGTAGCTGAAGAAAGTTCAATCAAAGCTTTGGGGTGATTTGATGGACTAATCTACCGATAGGCAGGACAAGGAGCATGTCGATCAACATCCCCCTATTTTTAGAAGATTCCATCTTTTCTTTTTTGTTGAAATCAAAAAATTCACCAATAATAATCTTTATTTCAAAGAAATTCAAAATTTCTCTCTCCTTATATTTGACTCATTCTGTTTCAAAATAAATTATCTTTTAAGTAATTCTAATCCTTTTTACGGTCTCAACAGACAAAGTAAAAAGTGCATGTAGATTAAGTCATTTAAAGAGAAGAAAAATAAATAAAACCCCATTCATTTCATATATATTTCTATCATTACATATTTTTTGCAGAAAGAAGAAAAACAACGGGAAAATTCGTACAAAAAATCCCCCCCAAAATGCCAAAAATTTCCCAAAAAATTCCTTAAATAGCTAAATAAATATTGGAACATTTCTTCACCAAGAAAACCATTTTTCAAGTTACCCAAATCCTTAACCGATTTAATACTACATTTATCCTGTAACAACCCGGATTTTTTTTTAAAATGGGGATTTTTAAATTAATCGGAGAAAAAAAAAAGAAAATGAAATTTTGGATTTTATAAATTTTATAATTTAAAGTGTTGGTTTTTATATTTGAAAAATGAATTTTCAAACGGAATTGGAATTGAAATTAAAATGGAGTTTTAATTAAATTTTTATTATTTAGAAGAGTCCTCAAAACATAAAACTCTGTAAGAGTCCTCAAAACATAAAACTCTCTAGTAAAAATAATATTTTTAGAAATTCGACCGACCGATCAAGCTGAATTTTTGTCAGAAGTCGTGTCTCGCCGTTCGCTACCACATACTAAAATTTCAAGCGATTCCAACGGTCCGATCGTCCAGAATAAAATTTTTAGTGTTTTTATCTGATTAGAACTCTTTTCTTAATCAAACTCTTAATCCTTTATATATCAACTAATTCGTGGCTTGGCTTTTCAAATCATTTTTTCTCAAACTTTTCAACCAGAAGACCTCTCCAAAATTACTCCCTTTCATATACAAACCATAGGCCCAAACTTATTCAAGATTTCAACCTTAGAATAGAAGGCTTATTTGGTGTTTTCTCGAGTTTGGGCTAGAACAAGATTTGATTATTTTCGCGAGAAGAACGTGATGGTGTGAATAGATTTTGAGGCTGAAACTATGTGATGATTCGTGTGATGATTTTAAGGTATGGGGTTTTACACAATATGCTCCTAAATCTCGCGAGTGTTTATTCCGTTGAATTCTTGTTAATTGAACTCATATTTTGAATTGTTAAATTCTTGGAAATCTGGAAAAATAATTGTTTGAATTATTTTCATTCATGAGGTATTATTCATGTTGTTTTGAGCACGCTGTCATGAGATTTTAATATGGCACTGATGTTGGGCACCCGCCAAGACTCCTTTTCCGGCTACTTGATAAAGTATGGCGCGGTATGGTGAGGCCTGGTGACTCCGGTTAATGTGTTGTTGAGAAATTTATTGATAAAATGCTATTGAGATTTGCATTATTTTATTTGATTATTCGTAGTCGTATTGTTGCGCTTTGTTCATCGCTAACATCTTTGTTGAGCATATTCATGTCGTATTGTGTACTTCCCCATCTTTTTCTTAGTTGGCAGGTGAGCACGGATTTGAGTGCTATGGACCAATTGGGATGATTTTACCGAGGATTATTTGGGAAGAATTTTTAATACAAGAGATGAGAAGACTTGTATTTATTTTGATGTATAGAGCATTTGGAGATTTATTTTATTTTCGAGATAGTTAGATTGTTGTAATTATTTCGAGAGATTTGTTGTATTAATTTGAAGATGAGAATAGTGGTTTCTTGTTTTATTTTGGGATTTAGATGCTCTATACCTTGTTATTTGTGGATTTAGTTTAGTTTTATCGATGTGTAGCGCTCCGTTCGCTCTCCCCGGGCGGGCGGGGTGTTAGCACGGATTTGAGTGCTATGGATCAATTGGGATGATTTTAGCGAGGATTATTTGGGAAGAATTTTTAATACTAGAGATGAGAAGACTGTACTTATTTTGATGTATAGAGCATTTGGAGATTTATTTTATTTTCGAGATAGTTAGATTGTTGTAATTATTTCGAGAGATTTGTTGTATTAATTTGAAGATGAGAATAGTGGTTTCTTATTTTATTGTGGGATTTAGATGTTCTATACCTTGTTATTTGTGGATTTGAATTTAGTTTATCGTTGAGTGGCGCTCCGCTCGCTCTCCCCGTGCGGGCGGGGTGTTACATATCCCTAGCTTAAAACCCTAAAAATCAGCGCGCCCAATACTACTCCCCAACGGAATCCCCAAAACCTCAAACTCAGCAAAATTTAAATGCTCCTCAGCAGAGCTACCTATTTTCCAGCAGGAATTCACGAACCCCCCAAAAAATTCCAATATCTCCGTCGGACATCTCTCTCCAATAACACATTCCCCAGCGGAATCCCAAAACCTCAAGTTATCAATTTTCTCCCCAAGCGGAATTTTTGGACTAAGAATTTCCGCTGCCACAGCAAAGCTATCACTCACCCAAAGGACATAATCCCCAGACACATATCTTTTCCTTGATAAAGTCTACAAAATTCAAAATTCCCCAGGAGAGATATTCCCGACGCCTCCAACTTAAGGTCCTCAGAATTGACCTCGACCCTCAGAATTGGTCGCTCTTCACTTAAGGTCCTCAAAATTGACCTCAACCCTCAGAATTGGCCGCTTTTTACTTAAGGTCCTCAAAATTGACCTCGACCCTCAGAATTGACCTTGACCCTCAGAATTGGTCGCTCCAACTCAAGGTCCTTAGAATTGACCTCGACCCTTAGAATTGGTCGCTCCAACTTAAGGTCCTAAGAATTGACCTCAGCCCTCAGAATTGGTCGCTCCAACTTAAGTTCCTCAGAATTGACCTCGACCTTCAAAATTGGTCGCTCCAATTTAAGGTCCCCATAATTGACCTCGACCCTTAGAAATGGTCGCTCCCTACTTAAGGTCATCATAATTGACCTCGACCCTCAGAATTGGTCGCCTCTACTTAAGGTCCTCAGAATTGAGCTCGACCCTCAGAATTGGTCGCTCTAAACTTAAGGTCCTTAGAATTGTCTTAGACCCTCAAAATCAGCCATCCCCAGCATTACCTTAGATCCTTAGAATCAAAATCAACCCTCTGAATCGGTCATCCTCGTCCCTTTAGGTCCTCAGAATCGACTGCTTTCCTAAAACATCATGTGGTGTCTATTTGACGGCTTTCACTTGTACCAATCTCACCCGTTGAGGGGGTTTGTAGACACCACATTCTAGGACTCCATAAGTCTCTCCTTAGGTCCCTAGAACCTCCTCTATTCACTACAAACCCTAGGTCGTACTCCGAGTACCGATCTAGAGGCTATCAGACGCTCTCGGGTTTCGTTTGACTCTAGTCAACTCCATCGTCAAAGAAAAATCTCAATGAATCTTAGAAGGGCTCTGAATCCCCTTTCTAACAGTCCAACCCATTCATGAAATTACATTAACAGTTCAGACGTACGGACCATTTTACTACCAAAAATCGATCTAGAGGCCACCAGGCACTCCCGGGCCCCAATTTGACCCCAATCAACTTCATCGTCAGAGCGAAAGCTCAAATGATCTTTGAAAGGCTCTAAATCCCCTTTACAATGGTCTGTATCAGGTGCAAAACGGCATAACCATTCGATTGAGCAATTCATTTTCTCTCAAAAACTGATCCGGAGGCTACTAGGTGCTATCGGGTTCTGTTTGACCAAAGTCTACTCTTTAGCTCAAACGAGACTGAATGAATCTTCGAAGGGCACTAAATATCCGTTCTAATGGTCTACCCTGTGCGCGAATCAGCTTTACGGTACGGACGGATGACCCGTTTTACTCTAAAAGGTCACCAAGCGCTTCTGGTCCCCGATTGACCAAAGTTAACTTTCCAAACCAAGCGAACCTATTTGGAACATTGAAATTCCTTGCATAACCTTTCCAACGGTCTGACCTGTGCATGATTTTAACTTACATTTTGGAGGAACTATCCCCTATCTAAAGGATTAATGGGCGCTTCGAGGCCCATTTGACCCAAAGTTAACTTACGGACCCAGGAGAGGCCCAAAATAATCTTGAAGGTCTCTCAATTAACTATATAACGGTATGCCATGTGCACGATTTGGATTTATGGATTGCATTCTACGATCATTTTTTCGGAAATATCTGCATGAGACTGCCGATTGGCAGGTCCATTTCCCTTCCTATCGGTAGTGTGTCTAGGGTCACCTGTCGATTGGCAAGGGTAGGGATATATCAATTGGCAGTACCCTTACCCTATATAAGGACGTAATGCTCACTCCCAAGGCATACCTCAGATCCATCAATATCAGTGATCTCAGCAACATTTTTCTGCAATCAGCGAAGTTTCCTTGTGTGAAATTCCTTTCCATATTTCATTCCCATCATTTTCATACCCAACTTAGCAACAATATCCTTCTCTCTCATCCAACATTCATCTCAACTTGCAAGAGAGCTCATTAAGGATCAAGATCAACCCTCAAGTCTTCAAAGAAGGTCCATATACCCTTTTCTCTCTCTCAATTTCTTCATTTTCGCATTAGTTACATAAATTCTCAATTTAGCTTTTATTTTAGATCATATGTGTTAACATCTCATCCTTTATTAGTTTTATTGCACGTATTTTATTTTTTATAAAAAAACTAAAAAATAAAGAAAAAGAGGGTTACACCTAAAAATTCTAGCGGGATTATTCACCGCATTTTCTCAAAACTAAAATATCTTTTCTACACACACATATAATAAACTTCCGTTTGAATATATGGGATAAACCCCACCCTCGTGCCGCATGCGAACTACATGGACTTTGATGCCTTTATAGGCTATATAGGCGTTTCGGGCTAAAAGCCGAGGCTCGAGTCTAATTCTCTAATTTTCCTATTTTCATCTTTGCCTTATTTTATCCATACATTACTCGTATATACCATACTTGTGATTTATTTTTGCATTTTATCTAACAAATATTATCGTTTCATTATAGCGATCAATATTTTGATAAGCGCATACATCATATTTTTCTAATTATTATTTTGGAAACATTCCTTTGGATGAACTCACTCTATCTTTTTCATGATATCAGTCGAACAATTCTGATCTCCATTTATATATGCATGTGCACACACTCTAAGGAGAAATTAAGAAAAATAGTAACATAAGGCCATGAGAGACAAAAAGGGCGGGATGGGTGCCTAACACCTTCCTATTTCATAACTTAGCCCCCGAACCTCTGAACTATTAGTTTCGTAAGCATCAGTTTGTATTTGATGCCTCTCTCTCGAGGCGACGAAATGTTCTTTTGCCTCTTTTGTGAAAAATATGCTAGCGACTCCATCTCTTTACATCACCCCACATCGACGATGGTCGAAGAGATCCTAGAAAAGGTTGTGGGGCCTTCTCTCACTCTCCAAGCGCACGGGCACCAACCCCCGCAACGAAGGAAAAGCCCGGAGGGATGGCCACACCATCGTTATTGGTGTTGTTTTGTATGCTCACAACACGTTCTACAACTCATTGATCCAATTACCCTTAGCATCATCCAGTCTTTTATTTATATCGCTGAGTCGGGTTCTGTTTGTTATCTCTGTTTGCTCGTTGCACTACGAATGACCAGGTGCTGAGTGTAATTTCTTAATCTTTGAACGTATGCAGTAGTCTTCAAACTCTTTCTTATCAAACTGGGTACCATGATCTGTGATGAAGGCATATGGCATTCCATAGCGGCAGATGATGTTATTTCATATAGAGTGTAAGACTTTTTCATATGGAATCTCAACCAATGTTCAACTTCGACCCACTTAGTGAAGTAATCCACTACTACGACGAGTGATTTGAACCTACCCCTTGTCTTTGATAGGGGGCCGACCAAGTTAATCCTCCATATGGTGAAGCGCCAAGGGGATGTGACCGGCGCCAGTGTTGCTCCTAGAATTTTGTCGATCACGACGAACTTTTGGCACTTGTCGCACCTCTTTGCATAGTTTGCACAATATTATTTCTTGGTTGGCCAATAGTACTCTTGAGTAGGCATTAGCTTTACCAATGATCTGCCTGTCGAGTCGGATGCACACTAGCCCCCATTCAATTCCTTAATCAAATCGTTTACTTTGGGTGAGTGAACACATCTGAGCAGTGATATTATAAATCCTCTTCTAAGTAGGATTCAGCCCTCCAGCACATACCTTGTCGCCTTATACTAAAGTCTTCTTGCCACTTTTGGATCTATCGGGACTATCCCGACCACCAAATATGATCGTATGGGATCCATCTAGGAGGTTCCCAAGTCCAAATCCATCACTAATAGAATTTATTTGTCAGTACTGCGGTGCATCAAGACTTCTATAGTTACTGTTCGTCATAACTTGGTTCTGTTGGCTGATGCCAAGTGAGTGAGTACATATGCTCGCATGTTCTCAACTCTTGGTCTTGAGCACTTGAATAGTCGAGAATTTTAATAAAAACACTTTTGACTTTGCTAAGTATTTCATCATTAACTCTTCTCTTGCCCTATAGATTTCAAGGACTTGATTAACTATGAGCTAAGAATCGCTGTGAGCTAATAGTTTCTCGACACCTAATGACAATGTCAATTCTAGACCTTCTATAAGGGCTTCATACTCTGCCTCATTGTTAGAGCCCCTAAAGTGGAACCTGATGGTATACTCTACATCACCCTCGTCTAGCGTTATGGTTATCAGACCCGCTCAATTATTATTGGCACATGACGAGCCATGTACAAAGAGTTGCCAAACTGGGGGTTCCCTTTCAAAGATTCCTTCAACTAAATGCTCACTTTTGAATAATTTCTTCATTTTCTTGAGATCACAAGCCCTTTTTTCTTATCGAGTTGATGACTCTATTACGTGTATGACCTGATCGGCTGTACTAGTCATTGAACTGTCTTCGTAGAAGTCTGCTCAATAGGCTGAGTTACCGACCTCTCTTCCAGAGAAGTCTGCTTGGTTTGCCAAACTATTTATCTCTCTTCCGGAGAAGTTTGCTCAATTTTCTTCTTTGCTGAGCTCTCTTACTTATAAGTCTGCGTTACCAGTCTTGCTGCTGAGCTCTCTTCCATAGAAGTCTTCTTGATAAGTTTTCTTCAAAAGTGAACTCTGCTACGAAATCGACCACTGCTTGGCCCTTAATTATTATCCTGGGTTCGTATTGAATGTCATACTCTCCTAGTTCTATCGCCAAGCCATCAGTCTACCTGGTTTATCAGGTTTGTGAATGGCTTGGTGTAGAGGAAGGTTTATATAAATGATAATAGTATGCATCTAGACGCACGGTTTCATTCTTCTATAGGCCTTAACGAAATTCAAGGCTAACTTCTCCAGCCTAGGGTATCGAATTTTTCCTTCATGGTATTCCTTGATAGTGTAATAAACTAGCCTTCATACCCCTGCTTCTTATCGAACCAGTGCTAAACTGATAGCGGATTCTAAAACTGCCAAGTACAAATAATTTTTTTCACCTTCGATTGGCCTAGGCAACAGCAGTGCAGACCCCAAGTACCTCTTCAATTCCAAAAAGGCTTTTTTGCATTCATTATTGCATTTGAAGGTTTTCCTTAGCACCTTAAAAAATGGGAGACATATGTCTGTGGCTCTAGACACAAATCTATTTGGTACTGCTACTCGTCCTGCGAATCTTTGGATATCCTTTTTGCTCATGGGAGACTGCATGTTGATAAGTACTTGGATATTATCCAAATTTTCTTCTATACCCCTTTATTTACACGAAACCTAGGAAATTTCCCTCCTTGACCCCCAAACACACTTCATCGAGTCGAGCTTCATCTAGTGTTTTTGTAATCGATCGAAAGTTCGCCCAAGATCATTAATGTTGTCGATAACTTTCTTGATTTTTGACAGCATGTCGTCCTTATAGACTTCCTTGGTTTTGCCAATTTGATCTTCGAAAACCTTATTCTCCAACATTTGGTATGTTGCTCCAGCATTTTTGAGCCAAAAGGCATGACATTGTAATAGTATGTACCTCAAATGGCGATGAACGAGGTCTTCTCTCGATCTTTTGGTTTCATTTTTATTTTGTTGTATTCAGAATAGGCATTCATAAAATTAATAAGCTCGTGTCTTCGTGTAGCATCGACCAACTGGTCAATCTTGGGCAAAAGATAATGATATTTTTGGACAAGCTTTGTCGAGGTCAGTGAAGTCTATGCATATACGCCAATTGTCATTCTTCTTTTTGACTATGGAAACATTCGAGAGCCATTCCGAATATTTTAAAACTTTGATGAACTTTTCCTTTTACAATTTGTCCGCCTCTTCTTGGATCCCCATCTTCTTCTCCTAGATGAACACACAACGTTTTTATTTTACCGTCTTAGCATCCTTCATTATGACGAGCTCGTGCCAAATCAATTCTAGATCTATGCCTGACAAGACTTCATGGCTTTAGACAAACACATTCTTTCTCCTTCTCAAGAAATCGATTAGTTCCTTTTTAATGGTAGGATCAACTGACGAGCTAATATGGGTTGTCCACTCTGGATGTTCATCATCTAACATCACCTTCTCTATTTCCTCAGTTACTTAACCATTAACTAGCTTATCTTCATCTCAAGGATCTAACATCTCAATTTGATAAGTTGTAGTTAATTTCTTCCACTTTTCCTGTTCCGCCATTATGTAATAACACTCATGGGCTTCTACTTGATTCCCCTTTACCATGCCAACCCCATAATTAGTGGGGACTTCAGGCATTGGTGAACAATATATTGAACATCTTCAAACTTCTTCACTCTTTCCAGTCATTAATTTTGAGTCTATTTTTTTCAAAAGAACTCATGGAGGCTACCTCAGATATAAACATCAACTGGATGACAATCGCCGACTGGGAGGGTTTAGAATGGTGTGCTCTCATGCCGTTGGTATTGGGGAATGAGAATGTTTATGACAACTTTGAGCATGTGCTTGATGGTAGCATTCTGGTGTGAGAACTGACACATCATCATTCTGCGAGGGTGAAGAACCCTAATAGTTATGTAAGTCTTTGCTCTTTTGTTTCCATTTATTTTCCATCTTATCATTGGATGCTAAAGGGTTTGTCTTGGTTTTCGTATAGGTTAACATTGATTCATCGAGAATTCGTTCCCATGGGTCGATGGAGATTAAAGAAGTCCAGGAACACCTTCTTGCGACTGTTTAGTTGATGGTAGAGGCTGTCGAATTCAGCCCATTGGTGGGGGCTTTAGATGAGACACCGCGTGCTATAGGAGTACTGTATGCCTTGGGTGAGAGGTTGTAGGATACGACCCATACATTTCATTTAGCCATTCTGGAGATGGAGGTAACTCCTCTGGACATTCAATAGCTAATGGGGCTGGAGTGTGAGGGCCAACATATAGTGGTGCATCGCATCCTGCACATTTCTAAGGTGGCAGTGCCGGATGCCTTAGGTGACATAGGGAGGATTATGTCGGGGGATTCTGTTCGCATCTCTGTGCTAAAGGATACTTTACTATCTAGGAAAATTGATGGGACCGACAGGAGGAAATTTAGGCAGGCGACCCTTCCAACAATAATGTTATAGGCTGAATATACGTTCTTATCCAGAATAAAAAAGAATTCTTTTATGTTCGACATGTCGGACAATCACCAACCACAACTTTCAATTCTATAGTTCCCAAGTGTAACACCTTCTCCCCAAATGAGAGGCTTGTAATACGCCTCTAACTTCCTATCTTTCAGCCGCGGGTTCTTGAAAAGCTGTAAAGTAAGACATCGGCTGAGCCGCATTATCAAGTAGGATTTTATATACCCAACTATCATGTACTACCATGGTGATGACCAAGGGGTCATCATATGGGTAGAGCACACCAAACAAATCATCTTTAGAGAATCCAACTGTAAGACGATCTCTTTTTACCCTTTTAGTGCAAGATGCCATGGTCCTGGCTAAACTGAGCTGTCTGATATGAGCACAAGTCTTCGTTCGCCTCATTTAGATAGGTTTATATCTTTGCTGGTCCATCTCCATCACTAGCATCTCCTCCCACTATGAAGTTGTATCCGAATGAGATCATCTTGACCTCATGAACAGGCTCCTTAGGTTTCTTGGATGGGTCAGGATCATCCTCTGAATCATTATCCCGATCGCTTTTCTTCTCATCTACCTTCCTCCAAGGGGACTTTGATCTGAGTTTTTGCTCATCTCGCCTTTTTGATCGTCCACCACTATCGATAAACTTTATCAATTTACCTCGCCTGGTGAGAATCTCAATTTCATTCTTTAAAGCCAGACAGTTGTCCGTGTTGTGGCTGTGATCTTTGTGGAACTCGTAGTATTTGGTTTTATCTCTCCTGTTAAGAGGATATTTTAGTTTTCCAGTCCACTTCAGGTCATTACTTCCTCGAATCTCCTTAAGGATTTGGTTCACCCCCATCGCCAACAGGGTATATCCATCAAACTTCCTCAGCTTGTCAGCCTTTTTATCGTCCCTAAACTCCTTCTTATTCGTGAAGCTTTTACTAGTATCGTCCTTGGAATGGCTAAACTCCTTCACCGCCATAGCTTCCTCGGTATTCATAATCTTTCCAGCATTGGACAATAACTCATACATTGTATTCTATGGCTCCTTTACCAACGTCTAGAACAACTTTCTAGGTTTTAGGCCACCCATGAGTGCTGCGATTGTTGTCTTCGCTTCGTAGTCAACGACCTCTAGTTTCTTGGTATTAAACTAGGCAATATACTCCCTTATCATGTCATTCGTTCTCTGACGAACACTAAAAAAATGGTCCGCTCTTTTTCTTGGCTTTGAACCAAAGTAGAAGTTACTGACGAAGAGGTCAGCCAGTTGTCGAAAGTTTGAGATCTGATCTCTGGGCAAACCATTATACTAAATTTGGGCTGAACCGATAATCATATTAGAGAATTGTTAAAAACGCATCTCATTGGGGATAGAATAAATATTCGACGCAGCCTAATACTGCTCTATATGTGACACAAGGTCTGATGTGCCATCGTATTTGGGGTTGATGATAGGCAGTTTAAATTTTACAGGCATTGTACAACTGACGATTGATGACGTGAAGGGAGACCCTTATATGAAACCTCTTTACAGATGGTTTTTGGCCTTTATGATCTTGCCTAGACAATCCTCCGGGCATTAGATTGGCCCCTTCTAGGTTTTTTCTTCCTTATCGACCTTAACCGACACTATCTTTCCTACTTGTCCTCGGCTTTCAGCTGAGCTCTCTTTTCGAGAAGTCTTTTTGACTTTGGCCAACCCTCGAACACTTGGCTTGAACTCGTCTAAAATTTCAACCCTTTTGGTTTTATTCCTTCATGTTTCCTCTTTATGCTCTCTGAGGCCCCTGCATTGGTGGGATCTTTTAGCTCTTGGGCTCAATTAGTCAAATGGTGATCCTCTACTCAGCTTTTTTTAAATGCTTATATGCTTAAGAGACTAACTTTGGTCGTCAACATATCCACCTGTTTTGATGGTAGATGTGGCTCCTAGTTTGTAAAAGCTATCATCTCATTCGAATCCTGTGTATTTAGACCTTCTAGCTTCTTCGTGCGAGACTCAATTTAATCGTCTAGGGTTTTCTACCTCCCTCTGGTAGTAAATTTGTCTTTCGTCTCTGTGTGGGACCGGTGGAGGCTTCTCTTGCCTCCAATTTGGGTTTTCACCCCCTGCTGGGACAGTAGGGGTTCTCTTCTAGCTTCCTTTGCTCGATTAGGATGCTTTACGTCAACTTCCTGATGCTTTCCTGTATAGCCTTTTGGCCTCTAGCCAAGTGTTGTAATATTCCCTACAGGTCATTCATTCTTACAGGTATGAAAAGAGAAGCTTCTGTAGTGGCCCTACTATTTTTTAAATTTTCACCCATGTTCACGTATTCATGGAAAAACAAAATATGGCAGCACAAAAAATAGAGCAATAACAAGAGTTCAAGTAAAAAGTGTATCTAGGGGATCAGACGAGATGGAAATCAATGAAACCGTAGTAAATCAAAACTGGGTGCACTGGAGATTGAGAGAAAATATTGGTAGCAAGCAACAGCAGGCTTATCAATTTTTTCACAGATGGCGGCAATTTTTTAATGCCTAAAACTAGTGTATGGATTTGTATCTTAGCCAAATACACTAATTTGGATTCCTAATAGATAAAGAGAGTATAATTGAAGAAATGTTTATCTAGAGTAAATAAAGTAGGGAAAAGATGAGAGAAAAGAAATGGAAATTATGGTTACATGGTTTGGCCTAGTTCGGTGCCTATGTCCATAGGTGCAACAGTGATTTGTATTAGTTTTAATGGGGAAAAAAACCATAGATGAATGGAGGATTACAAGCTCTCTATTTCACTGTAGGAATGGGCAGCATAACGATAGGAAAAAAAATTCTCTATCCCCTCTACCAGGTATTATGAGTCATATTTATATGTACCATGAGTGGGTAGAGAGAGAGAGTGCAGTAGAGATAAAAAGGAATGTAGAGTGACAGGTGTCATGCATTTATAGATTAAGCAAGCGAACCTATACATGCATAATGGGGGAATGGGATGGATACACATTGCCCATTAATTGTGGAGGAATAAAACACCTTAATCCACACATGGATGTCTGTTAAGTGCTGCTGACGTCAACCACCACTATATGATGCCAACCTTTACATGGTGTTAACTAACACCATAAATATCCATTGACTGGGTGGGTGCTGAGAAGAATTGCATAGGATGGACAAATTGCAGTCTGAGCCGACCTCATTTAGGTCATGAAAAGAGTTAGCTGTCATTGTGTAATTGGTTTTCTGATCACACTATATTTATGGTACGATAGATAATATGTCCTTAAGGCAATTACGTCCTTGCTACGACACTCACGATCCTTATAACGACTGCCTCCCAAGATACAATGATCACGTAAACCAAAATTAGTACTCCAATTTAGTTTGCCTACGAACCAAAGTTTTTATGATGAACTATCTGTTTATGGAACATACTCGAATACATTAGTGAAACAGACTGACTAAAAGTAAGTTTTAATTGAAAACGCGTTCAAATGCGTGGATGAAATGGAAGTACTTATAGGAGAAAATGTGTCTATTATGAATGTATGCAATTCTCTTCAAAATAGCCACATGAACCAAAACAAAAAAAAATGAACACACACGACCCTTTAATAAGATATTTTTGGAAATAAATGACTTACAATTAAAAAATAGGCTTTTACATATAGGTCCCATTTGAAGAGATTTTTCATAAATAAGTCGCATTGACTTGCCAACCATCAAATAGGTCCTATTCCTTTTTTAGGGATTCTTATTTGACAAATTTACCCCTTTTAAAGCAATCATCCCTAAGTATTGGGGGAAGTTACTCAAGTGGTTGAACTTTATTTTTCCTTATTTTTAATCTTCAAATAACCATAACTTTTGATTTACAAATCCATTTTTTGTAAAAACTACTAATTTTGAAACCTACTCATTGAGATCTATCAAATAAGAACCATGAACATTATAAAATTCAGAAGAAAAAAAATTAGACATACAATATATATTTACTGTGTCACCAGAAAATGAAACTTTTATTTTTATTTTTTATATTTGGGACATTTTCACGGAGAGTATATATTCATCGTGCTAATATTACACATTGTCTATATAAAAAACAAAGGAAACATATCATTTTTATTTTTTCATCATTTTCTTTTGAATATAGAACTTATTTTATAGGGCTCGAATAGTAGATTTCAAAAATATCAATTTCGTAAATTTTGGATATTTATATCGAAAGTTGTAGTTTTTTTTTTTAAGTTTTAAAGGAAAAAAATAACTAGCACTTTAAATTTAGAGGGAATATAGGGAGAGGGGTATATAAGTAAGGAACATATTCAAAATTCAAAATAGGACTTAATTAATGGTTGACTAGTCAATAGGACTTAAGTAAGAAAATAATCTTTAAATGGGACTCATATATAATCATTCCTAAATATAACTTGGGTAAAAAATTAAGGCGCAATTAATTCCGAAAATTCATTTCAAACTCCCAATTTAATAGAAAAATTCAGAAGGAAATTAAATAAAAAGTGACCAAAAAATAAAGGACAAGGCCCAAGCCCAAGTTCGCATACACATGAGGGCGACGACGCGCACGTGTGTGCTTTTGGGCCAAAGGCCAAACGATGCCTTCAATAATCCACTTTCTTTTATAAACATAAATTTTTATGAAATAGAAGTCAAAAGGAAGTGGAACATCCCAAATTAATACTCCTCTTTCTTTTATAAATGTAATCAATGAACAAATTCAACGATACTAAACAACTCTCGATTTTGGCCGTTGATTAAGTGCATCCTCAAAATAGAAGTCATGTTTGTGTGACACTTTTTGAATATGGAAGTCAAAAGCATCTTTTGAGAGATCCACATGCTTTAAGCCTTAAAAGTTCAATTTGTATATTTCCTCGAGCCCCACGTGTTTCTTGAACCCAAAATCGACAAAAAGAGCCTCATACAGTTTTTGGGCACTTTATGGGCAAGCTTCGTGTATGCTAGAATTTTATGGGTATTGAGGGGCTCACTCATATTGGGCTAAGTTCACACTAGCTCGCTCCCCGTTGTTGGTCCTACCTCAAGTCCCACATGGGTTTTGAACCCAAAAATAACCAAAAGAGGTGTATATTAATAGTTGTTGGGAATTTTATGGGAAATATTCATGGATGTTAGAATTTTGTGGGTATTGAGGGGCTCACTCATATTGGGCTAAATCCACACTAGCTCCTACCCCGTTGTTGGTCCCGCCTCGAGTCCCACATGGGTATTTAACCCAAAATCGATAAAAGAGGTGCATATTAATAGTTTTTGGGCACTTTATGGGCAAGCTTCGTGGATGTTAGAATTCTATGGGTATTGAGGGGCTCACTCATATTGGGCTAAGTCCACATGAGCTTGCGCTCCTTTGTTGGTCTTGCCCAGGTCCGGGGTCTTGGACTGTGAGTGAATTAAAACATGATTTTTTTTAATTTGAAATTGTTTTAACACGTTTTAAAAATGAGGAAGTTTAATTCGGATAAAAGACTAATTCTTTTCATTTGCCCTACTATCGCTAATTATTTTCCCACCTTTCTTTCATTTGTTAACATACATTTTTTTCTCTCTCTTATAATCAAATCTCCAGAAATTATTATGCCTATCTAAAAAAATTCTTCCCACCCTAAAAAATTCCTTTCATTTTTTTCTTGAAAATAATTATGGTGATTATAAGCAATTATAATCTGAATAGGTTTTACATTTCAAGATT
Organism: Sambucus nigra; assembly: GCA_949130495.1. NCBI lineage: Eukaryota > Viridiplantae > Streptophyta > Magnoliopsida > Dipsacales > Adoxaceae > Sambucus > Sambucus nigra. Next base: position 269,130,927 of record OX422218.1, on the reverse strand, counting down.
CTCTATAATGATAAGATTGTTTGCGACAAAGGTTATTTATTTTGGGCTAGGGGACATGGGAATTGAAAAATTACTGCATTTGGGTTGAGATACAAAATACCATAAAGAGAGTGACTTATTGCATAACTCAACCTAATGATTATCGATCCTATTATTTTGCGATTGGTTGATTTCTCAATCGGGCAATTATATTTATCATTTCAATTTTGAAGTAACAATTTTAAGGTGATCATATTCTTTTAAATGGAAAGCGAAAAGAATTTTCCATCCTTTGTTATGAACAAACCCTTAAAATTTGAAGGGCTTCACTTCAAACGGTAGAGGTATAAGATGCAATTTATTTAACTACTAAGAAACTGACATCGGCCAATCAATCCATGATCTGTATTACATATTACCCCCTACAATTGATGAAACGCTATTAAAACTTGGAAAGAAAAATATTTTTTATGCAAAAATCACATTCTTAATGGCATAAATGATGAACTTTATGTATGATATCTCAGGTACAAGTGCAAAAGAATTTTGGAAAGATTTAAAAAAATTGATATCGAGGAGTCTTAAACTAAAAAATATACAGTTAACTATTACCTGGATGCCAAATTTGTTATTGTTCAAACACATGATATGTAAAAATTATCCCACCAAAATATTTTTGACGGAATGAATTCAGATGAACAAATTAAGGTTGTTATGATTGATAAACTTCCTACTAGATGGAATGATTTTAAAAATACATTGATGCATAAATCTAAAGAGTTTTCACTTGACAATCTTATCACCGACTTGGGATTGAGGAGAAAGCTTAAAAAGGTTATAAGTATGATATTTTGGTTATGTCTAATAACAAGAATTCAATAAGAACCGAACTCCAGTTGCTCTAAGACTAAATAAGAGGAACATGAAAAATCGAAACAAGAACCGTAACAAAAATTAGAATAAGAAAAGAACTACCCTTTTAGAATTGGACATGCTAATGATAATGGTTAATTTAGCTGCTTTAAATATAATGAGACTGTAAATAACCTCCATTATCCTTAAGAAAACCTAATAGAAGAGGACTTATGTGCTATTATTTTTAAAATCAATATTGTGATTGAGGCCAAAGTGTGGTGGGTGAATATTGGTGCTTCATGCTATGTTTGCTATGATCGGTCCATGTTTATGGCGTATTCTAGGTCCGAAGATAATAAAGCGTTTTGGGTTATTCTCAGTCCACCGATGCTTCTAGTTTATAGACAGGTTGAATTAAACTTTTCCTCTATAAAATAAGTTTTCTCAAAATATGTGTTACATACTTTATAGGTGAGGACGAACCTAAATTTCAAATATATCCTTAATGAGACTAGAGGACTATTGGACTGCCACCTCTTCACTTTGACTAAAAATGGGATTTATATAGGCAAATAGTATGCCACCAATGGAATGCTCAAATTAAATGTTAATGCTAATTTTTTTTTCCTTCTGTTTATATTGTGTGTCATTTTAATGTGTGATATGTTAAACTTCATTATTGAATTTTATAAAAAGCAATAGTATTATTAATGAAAAAATAGGCCCTTATTCCTATGAAGTGAATGGTATAACAAAAAGGAAACTAGAATTTATTGTGTATTGAAAGTTGTTATTTTACCTTGTTCACGAGCTGCCTCACACTGGTGCTGAGAATTATTTTAATAGTATGTGTCGTGTTTAACAGAGTTCCTCACCCCAAGTCTAAAATTTCTCCATATGAAATTTAGAAAATTAACTTTACATATCATATTATATAATATGGGGTTTTTAGATTGTGTGTGTATTATCGACCCTAAAAAATCCTAATTTAAAGTAGATCACATGAGTGCATTTTTATTGGCTACGTTATTAACAACAAATTCTATCAATTTTATGATTTAAAACATTAAGTAATAATTTTATTACATGGTGCTGATTGTTTCCAAGTTTAACTTTCTTTTAAATTGAGAAAGAGCGGGGGTTCAATATCCAGTAGCGTGTCCATTCCTAAAATTTTAGACCTTAACATAGAAAAAAGAATATAGAAAATTTTGAAAAAAAACTTTTACCTAACTTTTTTGTGATTACAACTTAGAGTATTGCCTTAATACCCTTCAAAAAGCCTGTTCTTCTTTGGATGATGAGTTGTGTAAAGAGGGTATAAATAATGAAATGAAATCTTTAGAGTCTAATAATACTCGTATTGTAGTGAATCTTCCCCTAGGTTGTAAAACAATTGATTGTAAATGGATTCTCAGTAAGAAATTCGAACTCGATGGTTCAGTTGAAAAATATAAGATATGCCTTGTGCCCAAATGGTTTAAATAACACAAAAATCTGGAATTCTTTGATAGTTTTCACCTGTGATTATAATAACAAGTCTATTTTCTTTAACTACCTTACATAAGCTAGACATGTAATACCAAATGGATGTTATAATTGTTTTTGTAAATGGTGAATTATAAGAAGATTTTGCATGGACCAACTTGAAGGATTTATTATACTTAGATATAAAAATAAAGTGTATAAATTAGATAAATATATTTATAGACTGAAACGGGTACCTGAACAACGACATGATAAATTTGATAGCTTAGTACTCTGTTTATAGACTGAAACACACACCTAAACACATGGCCAATTTGTAGCCGTGCGAAAGAATCAAGGCATAAATTGTTTTTCTCCTTAATCAAACTGCATTTTGAAAACATAGGTCTTTCCCAAAGGTTATACACAACACTTCTCAAAATAGAAAATCGACCGTTCATTTAGAAAAAATGTTCTATTGAAATATAATGAAAATGTGTGTGTGTCCATAACCATAAACGTTCAATCATAATCTGAATTTAAATGATACGTATTCAATGAGTTCAACAATGGAAGTCTTTATTGTAAAGAATATGAGTATGATCTTCAAAGTTCAAAGTTCACGATGTCTAATGAACAAGACTCTCTCTACCAAACATCTATATGAAATCAAGATTTTTGGCTTGAATAATGTAAGAATCAAATGCTTTGACCCGAAATTTAGCCAACTAACATATTTATACAGCTGTTTACATTATCATTCATACACGTTCAATCATAATCTGAATTTAAATGAAACGTCTTTAATGAGTTCAACAATGGAAGTCTTTGATGTAGAGAAGATGAGTATGATCTTCAAAGTTCAAAGTTCACGATGTCTAATGAATAAGACTCTCTCTACCAAACTTCTATATGAAATCAAGATTTTTGGATTGAATAATGTTGGACTCAAATGCTTTGACACAAAATTTAGCCAATTAACATATTTATACAAATATTTACATTATCATTCATCTTACTAAATTTATGAAACTTACGTCTAATTGATGAAAATTGTTATATGTAAGTTGGAATGTAATGAAGTTAGGGTTCATGATAAATTAAGGTTAATTATTCTAATTCCTCTATCATTTCTTGAATTAAAATGCTCATAAATTGATGTTAACTTCTGAATTGGATGAACTAAACATTTCAAAAAATCATGTTAATAGGGTCAATTTCATGTTTGAAAGACGTTAATTTATTTTAGAACTCGTGTTTAGGAATTAGCAATTTCATAACCGTTTTATGTTAATTATGTTGTTAATCTTTTTTTAATTACTAAATTCGTGCTTTAGATATTAAAGAATGTAGTTTTCTAACCCTAAACAATTATCATAACTTTGGAAACTGATGTGGGTTGATTAAGATTAATTTAGGGTGAGTTTATGGATGAAAAATGCAATGAAATAAACAAAAAAAGGGAAAAGTTACAAGTTTCCAGATGTGGATCGATCCAGTTATGGGCCCAATATCCTGTTAGGTTGGCCGAATTAGGTTTTTGGTGGTTGTATTGGTTCGAGAATTTTTTAAGTAGTGTAAACTGATAATTTAAAGAAATAAATTGGGATTATAGGTGGAAATGCGTAACAACTTAGAATGTAAAGGATATAAAATTAATGAGAATTAGTTGTTTAATGCCTTTGGAAATTTATGGATGGAAATATTTTCAAAAACACTTATAAAATGTGAATTAGGACCAATTGGTATGATCCTTCAATTAGAGAATGTTTGAGAACCGTTGAGATGGTGGAGTATGCGTGGGACCTTAATTAATGGTTGGGAGCCAATGTGTGATCTTTTAGTGATCATGTTTAGGTTCGGTGTGCATATATGGATAGTTTATGATGTGTAAATTGTTTTGTAATTAGTTGGATTATTTAATTGGATTGTTCATGTGCATGATCATACCATGGGTGGGTGTGTAGGCTCGTGGAAAATCTACTAGTTCGGGATTCTAGAAGACGTGTGCAAGGTCGGGTACTGATGATACCAGAAGATACCAACACTTAAACTTATGAGCTCAAACTAGTAAATCTACGAAAATGGAGAAGATGAACAACAAAAGTAATATAAAAGTAGACGAGGAGAAGAGGATGAACACTATAATGTAAGTGGTTCGGTCATTAGCCTACTCAATTGTGCAGGTGTTGAGTGTTGTTATACTAAACCAATGATCTATAATGGCTCTAAGTACAATTCTCACACTTTCTCTCTCTACAGTAGGTTTTACAGAGTTTTCTAGGGTTTTTATTTTCTGATCCCCTCTAAGGAAGGAGATGACAAGTATATATAGTCCTTGGGGTGCACATTGTACCCCCAAGCATGTAAGAGGCATGTCTAGGGTGAAGCTTCCAATCAGGTCTAACCACCTGTCCCTAGGACAAATATGTCTTGAAGATGCAATATTCCCTGACGTGCTCATGGGGATGTTGTTATAACTGCCTACCCACGTGGACTAGTCATGCTGGAACCCTGTGTTACACACGAGACATATATCATCCTAAGATGTCTCGACTTGTCCAAGACTGACATGCTCGATGTCTTGGTGAGAAACTGATTATCTGGATTGAAGTATGGTCTCGGCTGTCTGAGTGTACAAAATCGAGAGGAGACTGATGAGGTACTGGTGGGACAGCTGATAGGTCTCGACCTAAGGGACTAATACGAGGTTGAGACTGATAACTAAGGGACTCTCTAGAGGGGCCCATGACTGTCTAACTGATAGGTGAGTAATGTCGGCTCGAATGAGCTGCGACTTACTAAGGATGAGGCTACCCTTGGGTACATCAATCACCCCTATCCCTTAGTATTCAATGTGAGTGGAAGGTTGAGGGGTAAAAATATCGAAGAGCAGATGTTGATGAGACTTCTTGATTGAGGGATGAGCTGTCCTTTCAAAGTCAGGTTTGAAACGTTCGACATGAGCTCTTGAGTGGACACTTGGCAACCATCACGTGGGTTGGCGTGTTTCCCAAAAGTGACAGCTGCAGGCATGCCTTAGGAAGTTATTCCCTAATGATGATTGCATGGGAAATTGTGCGCAATCATTAAACCATGTAAATAGGTTTAAAAAATCATTTTTCTCTTTCTTCTACACTTTACCTCCGCGCTCAAACCTCTTTCTCTCTAGAAAACCAGTCCACCTCTCCTCTCTCTCCTTTGTCAAGATTTTTTGACCATTTTTAGGGCTGTTTCTTTCTCCTCTAGTCTCCTTTTCCATCCAGGTAACCTTCATCCCCCTTTTCCCCTATCATTTCATTAATTTTTCTAGTTTTTGCTCGTTACTTTACTTTTTCGGTGAACTTCTATTTTTCGGGCGACCTTGGTTGGTGGTTTTAGGGTCATTTTAGGAGTGTTAATGGTGGTTTAGTGGTTAGGTGAGTGTTGTGGTTTTCCTAGGTTGGTCTTTACCCTTCTTTTCCACTGTGAGAGTCGCTGGAATTGCACCGATCCTCTTCTCTGGTGAGATATAATTCCAGTGTTTTTGGTGCTCTTCCTTGAACATGGTTGAGTTTACACCTTTAGATCTTTAGGTCAATTAAGTCAAAACTAAACTTTTTTGAATGTTTGAAACCTCATACAAACTCCACGATCAATTTCCCTATCTCCAGGGTCGTATTTTTAGGGAAATACGAATGGGTGAGGCAAAGGCTCCCTTAGGTATCATTCTTCCTCTGATAATTGTGATCAGTGAGGATTCCATGAGTGGAAACTTATCTCAGAGCTCCCACTCGTCTTCGTCTTCATAGGGTTGTAGACCATTTACATCTAGAGTATCTATGGAGGATGACTCCTATGAGGAGGCTATGAAAGTCCCTCCTTTTCGTATGGCAGCTTGGGGGCACTGGGTTTGGTGATTATGACCCGATTACTAAGGCTTCGATCCCTAATAAGCCGAGAGTTATTATTGGCCAATCTTCTCTCCCAACGATAGTTCCCCTACCGACCATGACCGAGGGAAAGTTTCATAATAGGTTTCCTAGTAGAGTACCGGTCATAGAAATTGTTAACTCTAAAGATGAGGCAGAGGAAACACTAGATATGTCACACGCTCAAACCTTCATGAGTAATGTGAGAGACGTCAATTTTTTGTATTGGAGGCACTTAGACGGGATCAATCTCGATATTCATATGAGGGTCCCTAAGAAGGCTGAGATGGCTTTTGACAGTCATGAGCACGAGATTATTGTCTAAGAATATATGTTCAAGGTCAGCTTCTGCTTTACCATCCATCCTACTGTGTAGACGATACTTGTCAGTATGGGCCTGGCCCCAGTCCAACCTTTTCCCAACCTGTGGTGGATTCTGCTCGACTTTATATCTCTTTGGAAATTCTATTTTATCTATGACCTTCTAGTTAATGTATTCAAGGCGTTCTACAATATATCATGCATGAAGGCCCAACTGTATACTATCATCTTATGGCCAGGAAATCGACAAAGAAGGTTATTCTCGTTAATCAAATATCCAATAATGTTTGGAAATTATGATATTTCTTCATCTCTAGTTCATGGGAGTTTTCTCCAGGGGTTGCTTGCTTTGCCTTAGAGCCGAGGATACTACAAGACAGGGCAAAACCCTCAATATCTACCAAGCTTGACCCCGGCTTGAGCATATAAGTCCATAATAATGTTAAACAAATCATAGGTCAGGGGGACGATGGTGTACTCATGCAATTCGAGAAACTTATGACCCCTAAAATCCTGGCTAAGACGGGACTGGGGTTGACCCCTTTACTGAATTGCGTAAGTTCCCTTTTATGGTGTCGTCTTTATTTGATCTTTTTTGATAAAGTTGTAAATTTTTCTTCTGAATTGTGGTGTCATCTTTATTTGATCTTTTTTAATATTAATCTCTTCTCAATTTTTGCAGATCGGCCAGACGACACTCCGAAAGCTATTTGGAAGATGGTCGATCCCAACATCTCCAACACGCTTAATAAATTTGGGAAGAAGTCGACACCTCAGGCCCCGATAAAAAAATCGACCACTGGTATCCCCAACATTATCGAGGCATCCAAGAAGAGTAAGGAGGTGGTTGACGATGCCCCCATCCATCATCCACACAAGAAGAATAAGAAGGGCATCTCGTCTAAGGTGGGATTAGACAAAGCGGTCCCCATCTCGTCTGATACTGCTCTGGCAGCCCATCTCGATCAATTGATCCTTAGCGACGAGACCTTGATCGACCACCCTAAGCTGGTCAGGGCTGCTGCTATTTCGATGATTCTTGAGGTCGATAGGCATTTCCTAGAGGCTATGGACGTCTTTCGTCTCATCCAATTTGGCCTTCACAAGGCCACTTAGGTAATTATCTCAAAGTTTTTTACTAATTTTTTATTGCAAGTGTTGTCTCGTACTAACCCCTTTCTTCTATTGTTTTGGAGTCTCTGCTCACCTTTACACGTCTTAGTGAGTGGGTTGAGGAGAACTCTCACTTATCCAAAAGGGCCAGAATACCGTCAAGACTGATAAAGATTTGAGGAGAGCGCTAAATTATAAGGACACGGATCATTGAAAGGCCATGGTTGTTCTCCAGCAGAAGTATTCAAACACTTTGGCCAAGCTAAAAAGGATCACGACAATTCCCTAAAGGCCCAGATCGATAAGCACAAGGCCGGCATTGATGCTGCAGTGAAAAATGCCTTAGAGGAGGTAAAGGAGAAGGCCTTAGATAAATTCAAGGCCTCGGTTGAGGATCAGGTTAAGAAGTAAGCGATAACTGAGTTTAAGGCTTTCGAGGAGTCCACAGGGTATGCCTTCTAATACCTTAAAAGGGGGTAAGGACAGCTTGTCATTGGTTCGTCTTTAAACTTCCAGAGGTTGCAGCACTGGTGCCCTAAGGACTTCGAGGCCCTTGACCTCTCATATCCTCTCATCGATGTTGACATGGTGGAGGTGGAGTCTACTATGATTTCTCCTACTTAGAAGACGGAGTAGGTTGGGGGTGAGACGACAGAGCAGGGTGGGGCAGAGACAATTGAAGGCACCCTAAACGATGATGAAGCCAAAACTCGACATGCGACAGACAAAGTTATCTCCAACCAACTCGAGGATCTTCCACCCCAGATAACATAATTTATTTATACTACTTACCTGTGGCCTAACATATGCCCATTCCACTTGTAATAATTATGAACAATATTTGAACAATCTGCAATATCATCTTTGAAATCTGTCTGTAATATTTTTTTGAACAATATTTCCCTGTATTGTTACTTGTCATGTGATGTATGAAGTTTGTTGAATAGAAATTATCTGCTTATCATTATGAATGGACATTCTCCTCATTACAATTTCATATCTGCTTTGTAATTTATTAAAGATCATTGTCTTCATCTGTGCGAGTGTTGATGAACTTGCCCACAATTCCAACTAAACTTTACTCTCATCTCAGTCGATAGAGGTCAACCCTTAATGATGCTTGTATAACCATACTGGAATGATTTTCACAAGTTCATTCTCGTATTTACTCAAATGATTTTCACAAGTCCACTCTTGTCTTATCCGAAAATGCTCACCACGTAGTGGCGTTTATATAACCAATAAATGATCATTAATTTAAAAATACCAAATTAATGATGTTAGTCCCAAGTCCACTCTCGACTTATTCGAGAGAGGTCACCACTTTGTGGTGTCTATTTAACCATACTCAAATGATTTTCACAAGTCAACTCTCGTCCTAGTCGAGAATGGTCACAACGTAGTGGCATTTATAGAACCAATAAATGATAATTAATTTAAAACCACTAAATTAATGATGTTAGTCCCAAGTCCACTCTCAGCTTAGCTGAGAGATATAACCATACGCAAATGATTTTCACAACTCCACTCTCGTCTTAGTCAAGAATGGTCACCATGTAATGGTGTTTATATAACCAATAAATGGCTTTTAATTTGAAAACATTAAATTGATGATGTTAATCCCAACTCCTCCCTCGTCTTTTTTGGAAGTGTATGGACGATTTTCGTATTTTCAAACACTCTTGTCTTCGCCGAGGGAGAGACTTAATTTAAATCCACCAAATTAATGGTGTTTGAAATAATCATAATAAAATGATTTTTAACAGAATTTTTTGTGTTTTTCACCACCTAAGTGATGTTGTCACACTATTCCACCCTCTCGGTGCTATTGAGAGCTCATGGACGAGACAAGTCTCCCATGATTTCTCGTATTACCGAGAGTTAGTCAAGACTAATTCACCATGCGAATGATGTTATTTAGATTAGAGCAATTCAAACCATGCATTGGACAATTGGACACAAAGATATGAGGGCACACTTATGTTCTTTCATTCATTACTTTGAGATATTTCAAATACAAGCACTCTGTATACAAATAAGATGACATATAAATGGCACTCAATCCTATTGATAATATTTCTTTAAGTGATATACATTCCATAGATTGGAGAAAGGTTCTACCTCTAGGTTCTCCATCCTGTAGGCTCCGGGGACGATCTCTTCAGTGACTCTGTATGGGCCATGCCAGTTCGGATGTAACTTGTTTGGCTTCTGCCAAAAATTTTTAAACACCAAATCTCCCAAAACAATTGGCCTTGTTATGACCCTATTATTGTAGAATTCGGTCGTCCTTTGTTGATATGTCGCTTGTCTGACCTCAGCGTCTTCTCTTCTTTCTTCTATCAAGTACAAGTCTAGCCTCCTTTCTTCATTGTTAGTCTCAGACTTGTAAGTCTGGACTTTGTGACTGGGGAGGCCGAGTTCTATGGGGATTACTGCCTCTGACCCATAGGCCAGCATAAAGGGTGTTTCTCTTGTGGGAGTCCTCTCTGTCCTCCCATAGGCCCACAAGAATCCATGCAACTCAATCATCCAAAGATCCTTAGCATCTTCCATTTTTTTCTTGATCCCGTCTAATATTTCCTTTTGGTCACCTCGGTCTGGCCGTTGGCTTGGGGTCAACCCGCCACTCAGTAAAATTGCTTGATGCTGACCCTTTCGCAATATGTCTCTAAGGACTTATTTTTTTAACTTCTTTCCATTGTCATAAATCAAGGAGTAGGGTGAACCATATCTGCAGATTATGTTCCTCCAAATAAACTTGAAGTTCTTCATCTTAGTTATGGAAATCATGGCCTCAACCTCCACCCATTTTGAGAAGCAGTCGATTGCCATAATTATATACCTGCAATTATAGGCAGCCTTAGGTAAAGGTCCCACAAGGTCGATTCCCACACTATAAATGGCCAAGGGGATGTGATGGACGACAAATGCTAATGAGCCTAATGGGGGATGCTAGCATATCTCTCGCACTTTGTATCTAGGAGCTCCCCATCCTTGATATATTTGATGAGAGGATCCATCCATGATTCTTCGAGATTCAAATTTAGGCAAAACTCAAGCCCAATGTTGTCCTCATTAATGCTTGGCTTGTATAGGATTTCAACAGGAACGTTCCTCCTGATCTCTGTTCTGGTAGGAGAGGCTAGTCTTACTAATGCATCGGCTTGATCGTTCGAGAGCCAAGGGACTCTCTTCACCTTCATTTCTTTTAAGTTGGTTAAGAACTTCTCCACCCTTGCCAAATACTTGGTCATTTTCTCATCTTTAGCTTTATAGATCCCCAAGATTTGGTTCAGCACTAGCTGACAGTCATTGTGAACTATTATACGGCCGACGTTCATCACTTTGGCCAAGGACAAGCCTGTAACTAGATCCCCATACTCAGATGTTGTTTGAAGATTTAAAACTAAATCTCGAGATATTTAATATCGGTCTCGTCTGGAGCTGACAATATAAGCCCTACCCCATTACCACTTTCACAAGAGGAGCCATCCACAAACAGACTCTAGACTGGGATGTCATCCAAGAAAGGACCTTTATCTAATTCCCTCTTTCTGAACAAAACATTTTTTTCAGTAGGGTTGGCTCTCGCTCCATCGGCCCTGGATGGACCCAGGGTTGTCTTCTCAGGCAATACCGTAATCTCATCCTCTTTAACATCGACCTCAGTCCAAATGAATTTAGCTATAAAATTAGCTAATGTCTGCCCCTTGATTGCAGTCCTTGACTGATGCGCGATGTCAAACTCTCTTAACTTAATTGACCAAGGCATCAGCCAACCCGATTTCTCATGTTTATGGATGACTTGCCTCAAAGGAGTGTCGGTGAACACCACCATAATATGAGCTTGAAAATAGGGCTTTATTTTTCTAGAGGCATAGATCAAATCATATGCCATTTTTTCTATCCTCTGGTATTTTAGATCGTCTCCCTAAAGATCCTTGTTATTGAAGTTCACAGGCTTATGAATCCTTCATCATCTGAGACAATAGCTGCACTTATGGTTAATTTTGATACTGCTACGTATACGAACAATCTCTCCCCCTGGATGGGCCAAGATAAGATCATTGAGGATCCTAAATAAGAATTAAGTTCTTGAAAATCTTTTTCACACTGTTCATCCCAGGAAAATGATTTTTTTAAAATTTTAAAGAAAGGCAGACACTTATTTGTGGCCCTGGTGACAAAGCGGTTGAGATCAATAACTCTCATTATCAACCTTTGCACGTCTTTTATAGTTTTAGTGTCTTCATTTTTATCAACGCCTTGATTTTTTTTTAGGTTTGCCTCAATCCCCTTTTGATTAACTATGAAGTCGAGAAACTTTCATACTCTGACGTCGAACATGCATTTTGCCGAATTGAACTTCATCTTGTAGAGATCCATGGTGTTGGACGTCCTCTCAAGGTCGACCACATGGTCTTAGACCTTGAGGCTCTTCATCAGCATATCATTAACATAAACCTCCATATTTTACCGATCTGATCTTTGAACATTTTATTGACCAACCTCTGGTAGGTTGCCCTTACGTTCTTAAGTCCGAATTACATGACCTTATAGCAGTAGGTTCCTTTATCAGTGATAAAAGAAGTCTTCTCTACGTCATCTTCATCCATAAAGATCTGGTTATACCCTAAATATGTGTCCATAAAGCTCATCAGCTCATGCCCATCCGTGGCATCTACCATCTGATCTATACAAGGCAAAGGGAAACTGTATTTTAGGCAGGCCTTGTTTAAATATGTGAAGTTGACACACATTCTCCATTTCTCATTGGCTTTTGGAACAATCACAATATTAAACCGCCAATACGAGTAGTGTACTTCATGAATAAACTTAGCCGATTAGAGATTTTTGACCTCTTCCTGGATGACTTCGTATCTATCTCATGTATAGGTCCTTCCCCTCTGCTTCACTGGCTTGGCGTCCTTGTCAATGTTCAACCGATGGAAGATAACTTCGGGGTCAATCCCCGACATATCCCTATGTCTCCATGCGAAGATGCTTTGTCTTTTCCTCGGTAGCTCTAATAACCTTTATTTTACATCCTTCTTTAATGATGAGCCGATTTGGATGGTTTTCTCCTGCTCATCCTCATTAAGGACGCTAGATTCTACCTCCTCTGTAGCCTCAACCTTCTTCAGTTTCCTCTCATCCCTTGAGAATGCCAATATTGTATGAGGTAGTGCGAGCCTCCTTTTTTTAGTCAAGCTGAAATAGCACTCTCTTGCCTCGACTTGGTCACCCTGGACTTCCCCTACCCTATAAGGAGTCGATAATTTTACCATTTGGTGAACAGTTAAGGGTACTTCCTCAGACATTTTGAGTGCTACTCTACGGAGCATGATATTGTAAGCCAAGAATACGTTCTCATCCATCACAAAAAGATTACTTTTTTAATTAGGCACCTGGGCCAGGTACCCATACAGACATCCATCTCAAAAACCCCAAGTGGATGAAATTTTTTCTCCACTGAACCCTATCAAGGGTAGATGATAAGGAACCAACCTCTTATTACTGAGCTTTAATCCCTTTAAGTAATGCTAAATCATGACATCGGTTGAGTTGTTGCCATATACCAGTATCCGAGACACATCATACCCATAAACCCTAGTGTTGATGACCAAAGGGTCATTATGTGAGGCCAAGATTCCCTTGAAGTCCATTCGTAAGAATCCTACCACCAATGTATAGGGTTTAAGGTTTAGGGTCTATTTTCTTCAATTTTCTTGACTTTGGCTCTAAAGCAGTTGAGTTTACTTCCATCCGTTTGGGCACAGACTTTGCTTCCACGACGTGTGCCTTACGGTCGGTTGGTTCAGTTCCTCCGCCATCCATTCCTCCACTAATTATTTTAACACCTAAGAAAATCATATGCATGCATCCCTTTGGCTCAGGGATCTTAGGAGGGAGATCCGAGTCATCTTCATCACCATCTGACTCTTCATCCTTCTTATCGACATGAGCCTATCATCTCTGTCCATCATCTCTTGACCCACCATGTTTCTTTCTGGCATTATCCTTCGCACCACTCCGGTCAACATACTTCCAGAGTTTTCCTTGCTTTAACATCTTGTCAATATTATCTTTGAGATCAAAACATTCGTTTGTTATATGGTTGTTGTCTTGGTGAAACTCACACCACTTGATTTTGTCCTTGTTATGAGGAGGGGACTTTATTTTCTTAGGCCACCTGAGAGATCTTTCATCTTTAATCTCATTCAAGATCAAGTCAGGACTGACTGTCAATAGGGTATAACTGGAAAATTTATCATCGATCGTTCTTTTCTTCCTGTTTTTTCCCTTTGCTTTATGAGATTTACACCCACTAGCTTCCTTCTCGTCCTCTCCATGGCCTCCTCTACGTTCATGACTCTCTCGGCCATAGCCAAAAGTTCTTCCATGGACTTGGGAGGATCCTTGGCTAGCTTGCCTTTTTGCAGTCCACCTATGAGGGATGTCATGGAAATATTTTCTACGTAATCCTCCACTTCAAGATTATCCTTGTTGAACCGAATAATATAGTCTCCTAGCATCTCATTCTTCCCTTATTGGGCTTCATGTCGAAGCAAAAGTTATGAATGAATTTCTTGGCCATCTGTTTGAAGTTCTCAATAGAGTTGTTGGGCAGATAAGTGTACCATATATGAGTTGCACCAATGAGAGTGTCGAAGAAGGCTCAGCATCTCATCTCATCATAGACAGAGTAAATGTCGGCCATAAATTGATACATCTCAATGTGATGTATCGGGTTAGTATTTCCATCATATTTTGGAGTTACAGTAGGAAGTTTGAACTTGGCTAGAGTGGTAAATCTCACTATCCTCATTACGAAGGGAGATCCTTCAACATTGCCCCTTTGGATTGGGTCTAGACTTTTTAACAGGTCACCTATCATATCCTTCAGCCTTTGAATCGGACTATTCCATAGCTTCTCTACTGCCACATCATTATCTCCTCCTCCTTCTCTGTCAGCTGGCTTAGGCACTTTCTCTCGACCAACAGTCCTCTGACGTCTGTTTACTTCCCTATGTTCCTCTTCTCGGCCATGCTAGGGACAACGATTGCCATATCCTTCATTTTCTCTAGAGGTCGCAATCCTTCAGGATTGAGATTGTCTATCTCGTAGGTCTCCTACTAGGTCGAGAAGATAAAAAACTGTCCCTTAGCTAAGATTGTCAAATGCTGAAATCTTGGGTCGGCCCTCTTTTATCGGTCTTGCACTATTTCCCCTACTGGCTGGCACTGGGAAAATTGTGTCTCCAGAGATCTTATATGGTACCCAACAGTCATCCCCATAACAATCTTGATCATTTGGACCCCTTGCACTTATTTTCTCATGTGGAGTCGCTTGTGGTTATCCGCGTCTCTCCGCTTTTGGTGGTATTGTGTCTCCTTGTGTGGGGATGGTGGTGGTCCCCCTATCGCCGCATCCACAACATCATTGGCGACCAAAGTGATCATCTTTGCCATAGAGGACTGGACACCATGATTTTCCTAAAAGCCATAAACTGTTCTTGCATTTTTTATTGGCTGGCCACCAGCGAGTACAGGGCCACCGTGATATCAGACATTTCTGATTGATGTGGTGCCTGGCTGGAGCTGGGGCCAACACCTGGAGGCAGATCGAAAGCCATCTCTCCGTTGAGAGTCTATATGAACTAAGTGAACGAGAAAAATCTTGAAGGTTCCAACTAAAACACTTTCAATGGTGATTCAGGTCCAGTAATGGTGGAGCTAGATTACCACCAGAGATTCAAGGGGGAGCCAATCTAGAAAAGAGAGGAAGAAAATGAAACCGCTTCCCACAGACGGTGCCAAAATGATGATATTAGAAGATACCAACACCTAAACTGATGAGCTCAAACTAGTAAATCTACGAAAATGGAGATGATAAACAATAAAAGTAACATAAAAGGAGATGAGGAGAAGCTGATGAACACTATCATGTAAGTGGTTCGGCCATTGGCCTACTCCAATATGCAGGTGTTTAGTGTTTTTATACTAAACAAATGAGCTCTAATGGATCTAAGTACAATGATCTCATTTTCTATCTCCATAGTAGGTTTAACAGAGTTTGGCTAGGGTTTCTATTATCAAATCCCCTCCAAAAAAGGAGATGACAAGTATATATAGTCCTTGGGGTGCACATTGTACCCCCAAGCATGTAAGAGGCATGTCTAGGTTGAAGCTTCCAATTAGGTCTAGCCACATATTCCTAGGACAAATATATCATAATGATGCAATATTCCCTCATGTTCTCATGGAGATCTTGTTATAACTACCTGCCCACGTGGAATAGTCATGCTAGAACCATGTGTCACACGTGAGATATATGTCATCCTGAGAGGTCTCAGCCTGGCCAAAACTGACATGCTCGATGTCCTAGTGAGCAACTGATGATCTGGATTAAAGTATGGTCTCGATTGTATGAGTGATACAAAGCTGAGACGAGACTGATAAGGTACTGGTGGGACAGCTGATAAGTCTCAACTTAATAGACTAATACAAGGTTGAGACTTTCGAAGAAGGGCCGCTTCATGTACCCATGACGGTTTGACTTGATTGGTGAGTAATATCGACTCGACTGAGCTGACGCTTACTAAGGATGAGGCTATACTTGGGTACATCAGGTACTACACGCTGTGTTGTTGAAGGTAATTGTGAGTTTATTATCCCGACCCTACATGTTTATTTTCCATCTCCCGAGTTGGTATAATAGGAACAATCATTACGTGTAAATGTTGGCATGTGGTTAAATGGTTGGTGTGGTCGTGTTTTGATTTTCTCCTTATGTTTTTTTGGATACTATATGAGTTGGGACCTTTTATAGTCGGGACTAGTCTATGCACGATAGATTTATGATGGTGTATACCTTCATGAGATACTTTATGTGAGGGCGGCATGGATGCTCTATACTTTATGTCATGGGTCTAGAGTACCTATGTGGTATATGGTGATAAAAATGCTATGTGGACATATTTATCTATAACAATTATGTGATTCAGATGGCTAGAGCATCACTTTATCATTTAGTTGTTTAATGTTATACTAACTCAAATATTACAATTATGATATAACAAAATGGGTTTGACAATGACAACGTAATAATGTTATGGATTGAGATACTAACCTAATTAATTCTTCGTAGGTACGATATTATTTTATTAATGTTACACGGGTCCTTTGATTGGTATAACATAAGAATTTGTTGATGTGGGTCTGACCCTCTTGCATTGAAACATTTTAGATCAGTAACAACACCACTATCAGGGTATCACTATCACGGTTGAGGTTGCAACGACGCTCGACTTTTTTCTCAATTCCTTTCTCTCATCCATTGACTATGAAAGTGTCAAGGATTGAATCCCGCATTTATTTTTATGTTTATTTCTCATTATTAGATTTTATATATGGACCCGTGTTGGGTTCCACGTTATCAAATTTTTTGTTTGAGGATTTAGTCTATTGTGTTATTGAGACTTATGTTTGAGATTACTAGCTTATTTTCAATTAATTATTTTGGGATTTCCTTACTCAGTTGATATGTTTGTTATTTATTCATGTCTTTATTTATCTTGCATGCTTCTAATGACATATGGTTCTTAGATATCACTTGTGGACTGACCACCCTGTGTATGGAAAATATGAGGTGTCACAACTGCCAACTTTTTTGCTAGATGCATATGTTTTACCCATTTAATGTCCACTTTAATCATGGAACTAATAACACATGTAGTGCTCGTCATTAGTGTGACTAATCTCCCTAACTCCACTTGTAATAGTTTACCGAACAAAAACATTGCAACTTTATAACTCGCCACTATATTAATCCTTTTTGTTTCAAAATCTAATTTAAATTCCAAATATGAATATAAAAATTCACATGTTTAACAAACTAACCATTAACCTTGGAAACATTTCCTTTTCGAGCATTAAAAACCTTGTGTGTGGCATACTTATAATGCTTTTGTAAGCTTCATATACGAGCCTCCATTCTGATTTTTTGGTTGAATCATCTTGTGCTACTAACTTAACAAAAATATTATTAAAATTTAAAACATATATAATATCAAGCAATAAATACTAAACTATTTTATCAATGTAGTAATAATAAATTATGCAATATGAAATCATTATATTATGCAGACTTCTACAAAATAATAATTTTATAAATATATTCTAGTGATCAACATTAACACATAGTGTTTTTAATAAGAAAAAAAAAGAAGAAAAGATCATACTTGGGTTGTTAGTTAGTTATGATGAAATTTAACAAATGTAAAATGTGAACTTAAGTGTTAAATATAAGGGTCTTGATTAGTAGAGACATATAAAAAGAAATGAGAAAATAATTGTTGCTATAATAATTAGATTTATATTTATAATATATTTAGGAGGGTAAACTGAATAATTAGATTTGGATTGAAAATATATATTGGCAGGTAAATTGAGTATTGAGGATGAGTAATTTGTATAAAAAGCGGCAAATTTCGTCAGTTAAATCAACGACGTTAAAGTAGTTGTACTGGTATACATAATGATGAGTTTCCAAATTAATGGATTATTATTGGGTTGTTATTCCCAATGTTTTCTCATAGTGTGCACACACAAGGAATGATATTATTGTAATAAGTTATTTAATTTAAAATATTATGTTTTAGGTAATGAGAATCATTTTCCATCTTTTGAGGCATTTAGTTGATATTTTGTAAAACAAATTTTACTATATTAAGTTGCACAAAGTCACATACAATTATAGTATGTAACTAAAATTGATAGCGAACCACTGTGACGATATTTGTCGTATCTACAGAGAGCAACGTGGATAGTGGTAATTAAGATTATCTATTTATTTCCTCAGTTCTTCCCACTTCCCTCTATCTCATCCGCCTATTTGTATTCCTTTGACAACTTTCCTATTTATTCAAGTAACACACCTTGAGAGACTATAATTAAGTCTTTTCATTTCTCTTACCAAAACTAATTTCCTTTTTCTCTCTAAGAATTAATCCAACTCCTCCTATTCTCCGTCTTCCACACCATTGGGCTGATAACGTCCCACCCTCTTCCATAATTCCCATCCCCATCCTCTTTTTTAATAGAATTTGTAAAGCCCTAAACCCCTCATTTAAACACCATTATTTTCCATAAAGTTGAACTGGATTTTACCAAAACTATTTATTGTGTAGTCCATTTTAGGGTTTTTCACATCCTAATTTCCAACTCAGATCTCTGTTCTTTTATGAAGCAAATTTCCATCACAGTCTGCGTCCGACCACCACGCATTGTTTAATTGTAATATAAGTCAAATTTTTGTGAGGTTGCTTTCTTTTGGGGATTTTTTCTTTTGTAGTTGTTTAACGTTGAAATATAGGGGTTTGATTATTTTTGTAGGGTCATATGACAAACCATTTCGATGGGCTATTTTATTTTCTTTGAAATGTACTATATGTTATAGTGCATAATTATCTGTGTATCCACCTTTGATGTTTTGCAAATGAAATTTACCTAGAACTTTGAACATGTAAGAGGAGTCAAATTGGATGGACTCACGAGCATGCAAAGGGTGCTGATGATGCTGAGATTTAGCACCGCCGGATAAGTGATGATGAGCTCAAATAATGGCAGCCATGGCAGCCATAGAGATGTATATGTATAAGTGTGTAGAAGGAGATGAGTATAAGAGGAATAAGACAATGATGTATAGTGGTTCAGCCACTTTGGCCAACATCCACTATGAGTGTATGATCCACTAAGTATGGGCACTAATGGCCTTGGATACAATGCACATAAGCTCACTTTCTCTCTCTACTGTGTGTACAAACAGAGTTTTAGCTAGGGTTCCAATTATCAATCGATCCCACTTGTAGGGTTGTAGGTGACAAGTATATATAGGTCTTGGGGTGTGTAGTGTACCCCCCAAGTATGCATGGTGCATGTGAATGATGATCTAGACAATCCCCTGTTGACACCTGTAGATGCCAAATGATGACATAATATTCCCTCACGTGAGGGTGCGATTTTGTTATAACGGTCTCCCATGTGCCATGTGAGCCTCACGCGCACTGTTCCACGCATCTCCCAAACCACGCGCTGTGATGATGTCACCCTCGGCCTTTGATATGAGGTCGAGGGAAAAGTTCCTTCCGGTAATGAGTCTGGCCTAATTTGGGCCTCGTACTGTCGTATCCTCGGAGGGTCGTCCAGAGCCTGATGAAGGGTTGGCCTCCTGAGAGGTCGTCCGGAGCCTGATGAAGGGTCGGCCTCCTGAGGGGTCGTCCGGAGCCTGATGAAGGGTTGGCCTCCTGAGGGGTCGTCCGGATCCTGATGAAGGGTCGGCCCCTGAGGGGTCGTCTGGGCCTGATGAGGTGCAGGGAGCCCTCGGCATGGCTGAGGGTATATACGGGTATATCAATCACCCCTCAGCCCTTTGCCATAGATGATGCTGAGATGGCTGAGGGATAATGTTGCTTTTGAGACTAAGTGTATGGTCTATTTGATGAGTGACACATGTCAAACTGATGTAACAGCTGTCAAATTTTTATCCAATGTCGTTCCAGTTTTCAAGGCATGGCGGATGCATGCTGCTTGGGGTTTTGTGCCCTAATGATGTCCTCCTTGTGGGATGTGCTTTGGCTTGGGTAATGGGCCCACTAATTACTAAGGTATATAAGCAATTTTTGAAACCATTCATTCTCTTCTTCTTCTTAGCGCCCAAGCTCTCTCTCTCTCTCTCTCGCTTTCAGCCTTCTTGCCATTTCTGCAGTTTTTGTACCTTCAAGATTAGCAACCTCGCCATTCCTCTTCAGGTAACACCTTGACCCTAGTGTCCTACTTATCTTCATTTCTGTTTGCTTTCTTATTTTAAGCTCATAGGGTTAGATTTCCTTAGGTTGTTCCATAGCTTTTCCGGTGTAACCTCCGGTAAGCTGTTCTTGAATTGTTCTTGATAGAAAACCCTTCAATTCTTATGTTTTGATCGAAAAGTACACCCTGGTCAATGGTGAGATTTGTTTGTAGTTAAGTTAAGTTACCCAAATTCTTCCAAGTGTAGGGTCTCCCCCTTAATGCTTATGAGGCTTTATAATCTAGCCGAGGAGTTCCCATCCTTATGAGAGAAGCTTTTCATAGAGATCAGACGAATAGAGGAAGAGGAGGAGAGAAGATGAGGGGCCGACCCTAATTGGGTACGACCCATCTTTCCCATCCCTCTTGCCACAGTAAAACCATTTGAGCCATCCGAGTCTTGTGGGTCGTCCTATCGTCCTGCCAAGAGTTATTCAGAGGAGATGGACGAGATAGCGTTGTCGCCCACTGGCGCTGGCCCTTCTGGGAGAGGAGAGACGCCTGACCTAAGCCCAGGCCGAGGGTATGGTTACTTCCGAGGCTGTCCCTGTGACAACCTTATCTCCACATGCCTTCCAGATGGCTTTTCCCTATAGGGCTCTGGCAAGTGATGAGATCGAGGGAGAGGGGACAGAGGACGAGGGTGAGGACTCAGATGATGACCAGGTTGACACCTCCCATGCCTCGTCCTATGTCTCCTCAGTTAGGGATCGTGAACTATTGCTGTGGAGTCATGCCTATGGAGTGTCCCCAAACATAACTATGAGGGTTCCCTCTGAGTCTGAGAGGGTCTTCGAGGGAGAGGTTGCAGTATACGAACAGATGTTCAAGGTAGGTGTCAGATTCCCTCTGCATCCTGCTATCGTAGATATCCTGTCAGCCCTCGGCGTTGCCCCCTCTCAGCTTCCTCCCAACTCCTGGAGGACGATCCTTGGCTACATCTCCTTGTGGAAGAATGCTTTCACTGATGAGCCATAGGCCAACGTATTTTTGGCCTGTTACAATATCACCTCCTCGTCCAAACAACCTGGGTACTACCACCTGGGGGCGAGGAGGTCTGACAAAAAACTTCTCCACATGGCACAGACCTCTAACCACGATTGGAAGAAGATATTTTTCTTCATTTATGGGGAGTGGGAATTTTCCGCCGAGTCTCAACATTTGGACGATAGTTCGAGGGTTCCCAGAAGATGGTCAAACCCCTCGATGAAGGCCAGGTCTGATCCCGGGCTTAGTCTGGATGAGAAAGATATAGTTGAGTATCTGAGGGAACGAGGGAGAGGGGGTGAGATTGCAAAATTTAAAGATCTGATGACCCCCAAGTTCCTCAAAGAAGCTGGTCTGAGGGTCGGCCCCCTGACAGAGCTATGTGAGTTACATTAATTTTTGCTCATTCTTTACTTTTTTCAAGTGTTTCATCTTTATCTCTGCATCTTTCTAACGTATCGTCCTCCTTTCAGGTCGTCCAGCAAGTATATCAGATCAACTTTGGGAAATGACTGCTCCGAGCTTATTGTCTGGTTTAGGCAAGAAGAAGGGCAAGGAGCCTCAACAGGCTCCGAGGAAGACAAAGGCCGTGGGGCCGACACTTGTTGAACCGACAGTCGATGGTCACAAAAGAAAGGAGCCTGAAGTCCCTGCTGACCCTCGGCCGAATTCTAAGACGAGGGCGAGGGTGGAGTCATCTGACAGGGATGGTTCCTCTTCTAGCATGGGAGCCTTCTGGTCCCAAAACTTGGCATCACTGAAGGCCGAGCCATCTTCCTTGATCACGAACCTAAGGGCAGCCAAGGCGTCCATGTTTTCTGCCCCTTCGGCTGCTAATTACGAATTTATGTCAAAGATGCCTCCGGCCAAGGTGTATGACTATGGTCTGCACGCACTGGCTCAGTTACTTATCTTTACCTCATCTAATTTAATTTAATTTTTCACTAACTGTTTCCTCAGCCTCTTAACAAGTGTCTTTTTCTGTGCAGTCCGTCTGTGCCTTCACCTCGGCCACTAAGTGGATGGCTGAGAATCAACAGAAGTTTCGTGAAGCCGAGAGGGCCATTCAGCATGAGGCTGACCTGCAGACAGAGCTCGAGACTGCGAGGGCTGAACTGGAGAGTGCTAGGACTGAGCATGCCAGGGTCTTAGATGAGCTGACGAGGCAGCACGATGACGACCAGCAGGCCAAGGACTTGCTGATAAAGGAGAAGGATGAGGCTTTACTCAACTTGGAGGCCCAGTACAAGGCCGATCTGGAAGCAGCTGTCAAGAAAGTCGAGGCCGATGCTGTGGAAGCCTACAAACTCTCAGACGAGGTTCAAGGCTTCGGCCTTGAATACTTGGAGAGGGGAATTAAGATGGCCTGTCGATGGGTCGTCTTAAAGTTCGTTGATGCAGTGTCATCTGTTCGACCTTATCTTGAAGCAGTTCACCTGGATGATCCCCTCATTATTGAAGCCTTAGCTCAAGTAGAGTCTCAGAATGTCGAAGGCATGGGCACGTCTGATTTTGCTCAATAGGGTGGCTGTTTGTAGCCAATACCCTCTTTGTGTAATCCATTTTTGTATTTTATTTTTGTAAAACGAACAACGTTTTGTAATATAATGTCTCTTGTTTCCTTCCATACTCGCCTCTTATGGGATTTGTATTGTGTATATTTTTTTTGTACTAACAATATCACTAACCCCTCCCTCGTCTGTCTTGAGGACCATGGTGGGATTGTCCTCTCCATGCGACCTCATTTTAGCCGAGGGTTATAATCACCAAATTAATGGCTTTAAATAAAGTTTTTCCCTCGTCTGTCTTGAGGACCATGGTGGGGTCGTCCCCTCCATGCGACCCCATTATAGCCGAGGGTTACAATAACCAAACTAATGGTTTTAAATCAAGTGCTCCCTCGTCTTTCTTGAGGGCAATGGTGGGTTCGTCCCCTCCATTGACCCTTATTATAGCCGAGAGTTACAATAACCAAACTAATGATTTTTAATCAAGTGTTCCCTCGTCTTTCTTGAGGGAAATGGTGGGGTCATCCCATCCATTGACCCTCATTATAGCCGAGGGTTACAATAACCAAACATGATTTTTAATCAAGTATCCCCTCGTCCTTCTTAAGGGCAATGGTGGGGTCGTTCCCTCCATTGACCCTCATTATAGCCGAGGGTTACAATAACCAAACTAATGGTTTTTTAATCAAGTATTCCCTCGTCCTTCTTGAGGGCAATGGTAGGGTCGTCCCCTCCACCCCTCATTATAGCCGAGGGTTACAATAACCAAACTAATGGTTTTTAATCAAGTGTTCCCTCGTTTTTCTTAAGGGCAATGGTGGGGTCGTCCCCTCCATTGACCCTCATTATAGCCGAGGGTTACAATAACCAAACTAATGGTTTTTTAATCAAGTATTCCCTCGTCCTTCTTGAGGGCAATGGTGGGGTCGTCCCCTCCATTGACCCTCATTATAGCCGAGGGTTACAATAACCAAACTAATGGTTTTTAATCAATTATTCCCTCGTCCTTCTTGAGGGCAATGGTGGGGTCGTCCCCTCCATTAACCCTCATTATAGCCGAGGGTTACAATAACCAAACTAATGGTTTTTAATCAAGTATTCCCTCGTCCTTCTTGAGGGCAATGGTGGGGTCGTCCCCTCCTTTAACCCTCATTATAGCCGAGGGTTACAATAACCAAACTAATGGTTTTTAATCAAGTGTTCCCTCGTCTTTATTGAGGGCAATGGTGGGGTCATCCCCTCCATTGACCCTCATTATAGCCGAGGGCCATTTTTTGAAGATGTTTTCATGCGTACTAGAACTGATAAACACAGGATGAGGGGAAACACTGATATTTCTCATTAATTTTCAAAGTGCTATGTTGGAGCAACTCCTATTACAATTATGGTCTATCAAGACCTTACAACACTACTAATAGTATTTTTTCAAATGATCTGCATTACAAGGGTTGGAAAAGGGTTCCCCCTCTAGGTTTTCTAGTCTATATGTCCCAGGGACGACTTCATCGATGACCCAATACGGGCCATGCCAATTAGGATGGAGCTTGTTGGGCTTTTGCCAAGTATTTTTGAGGACCAAGTCCCCCACTGCGATTGGCCTCTGTTTCACCCTCTGATTGTAAAACCTTGCAGTCCTCTGCTGGTAGGCGGCCTGCCTTATCTCGGCGTCCTCCCTCCTTTCCTCAATCAGGTCTAAGTCGAGTCTCCTCTCTTCTGTATTTCTCTGGGGGTCATACATTTGGACCCTATGCGTAGGAAACCCAATCTCGGTGGGGATGACGGCTTCTGAGCCATAAGCTAGCATGAATGGGGTTTCTCCGGTAGAGGTCCTCACTGTCGTCCTGTATGCCCACAGCACGGCATATAACTCATCGACCCATCTTCCTTTTGCCTCCTCAAGCCTCTTCTTGATTCCATCTAGGATTGTCCTGTTTGTAACTTCTGTTTGCCCATTAGCCTGTGGTCGGCCTGCGGTGGAGAAAAATTATTTGATACTCACCCTTTCACCGTACCTCTATAGAGAAGTATTCTTGAACCGAGTCCCGTTATCCGAGATGAGGGTGTTGGGGAGACCATATATGCATATAACATTTTTCCAGATGAACTGGAAGGTCTTCTGTTCTGTTATCGTGACCATCGGTTCAGCCTCCACCCATTTTGAGAAAGAGTCGATAGCTACGATGAGGAATCGATAGTTATTGACCGCTCTTGGTAAGGGTCCTATGAGGTCGATCCCCCACACTGCAAATGGCCATAGGGATGTAATGTAGGTAAGAGGCTAATGGGGTTGGTGAGGGATGGTGGCAAATCTCTGGCATTTATCACACTTTTTAACATATGCCGCAGCGTCTTTACCCAAGGTCGGCCACCAGTACCCTTGGGTGATCACCCTCTTCGCTAAGGATCTGCCCCCGATGTGTCTTGAGGACGATCCTTCGTGCACATCTTGCAAAAGGGATGAGACCTCAGATGGGTGCACACACCTAAGTAAGGGGAGTAAAAATCCTTTTTTGTACAAGGTGTCCCCAATGACAGTGAACTTTGCAGCCCTGTATCTCAACTTCTTCCTTTCTTGCCTTGCTTCTGGCATCTCTCCCTCTTTAATGTATCTGATCAGAGGGTCCATCCACGAAGCTTCCTGAGAAACATTTAGGCAATTTCTAAGTGTTCCCTCAACGTCTTCAATAGTTGGCCGAAGAAAAATTTCTACTGGGACCGTCCTCCTGATGTCTGTCCTAGTTTCCGAGGCCAACCTCGCAAGGGCATCAGCACGGCCATTGTCGAGCCTAGGTATCCTCTTTAATTTCACTTCTCTGAAGCCCTTCAGTATCGACCTCACCTTCTCAAGGTACCTAGCCATCCTCTTGTCCTTGGCCTCGTAGGCGCCTAGTATCTGATTCACCACTAGCCTCGAATCATTATGAACCAAAATCTGGCCGATACTAAGAGATCTGGCCAAGGAGAGGCCTGCTATCAAGGCCTCATATTCAGCCTCGTTGTTGGAGGTCTTAAAGTTGAACCTCAAGGCATACTCAATGTCTGTGCCGTCGGGTGCTGATACTATTAATCCAGCTCCGCTCCCACTTTCGCAAGAGGATCCGTCGATGAAGAGACTCCACGCGGTGTGTTCTTCTGAGAAACCTCCCTCGGTGAGTGACCCCTGTCTGAAGAGATATCTTCCCTCTTTGTTTTCAACCACTTTCCTTCTAGAGGTGCTCGCCTCCGCATTATCTGTAGGTGTGTCGGTGATCTCACCCTATCGAGTATCTATCTTCCCGATGCTCTCATCCTCGGCTTCATCATCTTCCCAAGTAAACTCAGCCACGAAGTCTGCCAATGCTTGCCCCTTAATGGCCATCCTAGGCTGATACACTATGTCAAACTCCCCCAGTTCTATAGCCCAGGCCATTAACCTCCCTGATTTTTCAGGCTTGTGCAAAACCTGCCTAAGGGGTGAGTCAGTGAGGATGACCATCGTATAGGACCGGAAGTATGGCTTCATCTTTCTTGATGCATGGATCAAGGCATAGGACAGCTTCTCCATCCTTGGATATCTTTGCTCTGCCCCCTGGAGTGCCTTGCTATTAAAATACACAGGCTTCTGTATTTCATCTTTGTCTCTCACAATGGATGCACTGATGGCTGACTCTGAGACAGCGAGGTACACATAAAGTCGTTCACCCTACACGGGTTGTGACAACAGCAAGGGAGACCCCAGGTATGATTTTAACTCCTTGAAGGCCTCATCGCATTCTTCACTCCATTCGAAGGCTTTTTTGAGAATTTTGAAGAATGGTAGACACCTGTCTGTGGCCCTAGATACGAACATGTTCAAGGCAGCAACTCTCCCTGTGAGCCTCTGAACGTCTTTAATGGACTTGGGGGTCTTCATCTCAACAAGGGCCTTTATCCTTTTGGGATTGGCCTTGATGCCTATTTGGTTGATAATGAACCCCAAGAACTTCCCTGCTCTGACCCCGAAGACACACTTGACCGGATTAAGCTTCATCTGGTATTTGTCCATCGTATTAAAGGTCCTCTCCAGGTCTGCTACATGATCCTCTGCCTTCAAACTCTTAGTCACCATGTTATCTACATAGACCTCCATAGACTTCCCAATTTGGTCTTCGAACATTTTATTTACGAGGCTTTGGTATGTTGCCCCCGCATTTTTTAGGCCAAAGGGCAGGACCCTATAATAGTATGTCCCCTTGTCAGTAATGAAGGCTGTCTTCTCCGAGTCTTTAGGGTTCATGAAGATCTGGTTGTACCCTGAATAGGCATCCATGAAGCTTATGAGCTCATGGCCTGTGGTAGCGTCTACCATCTGGTCAATGCGGGGGAGAGGGAAGCTGTCTTTGGGACAGTGCTTGTTGAGGTCAGTGAAGTCCACACACATTCTCCACTTCTTGTTGGCCTTTGGGACAATGACTGCATTGGACAGCCATTCAGGGTAGATTACCTCTCTGATAAACTCAGCGTTTTCTAATTTCTTGACCTCATCTCTAATGACCTCATACTTTTCTCAAGAGTAAATTATCCTCTTATGCTTTACCGGCTTCACTCCTTCTACCACATTGAGCTTGTGGCACATGATTTCAGGGTCAATCCCTGGTATATCTACATGACTCCACGCGAAGACGTTTCATTTTCTCCTCAACAGTTTAATGAGGTCTTCCTTGATGTTGGGCTTCAGAGACTTGCCGACTTGGACGGTTTTTTCCGGGTCATCCTCATCGAGGATGATGGATTCTACCTCTTCCGTGGCCTCTCCTTTCTTTAGCTTCGTCTCATCCCTGGGGTCTAGGGTATCAATATTGTAAGTGGTTGTAGCCCTCTTGTGTGCCTCTCTTTCTTCAGCGGAGTTGTAGTAACATTCTCGCGCTGTCGTCTGGTCTCCCTGAACTTCCCCCACCCCATAAGGGGTAGGAAATTTAATCATCTGATGGACCGTAGATGGCACAGCTTCAAACCCCTTGAGGGCCACATGCCCCAGTATGATGTTGTAGGTCGAAAACACATGTTCATCCATCACAAAGAAACTGACCTTCTTAGTAAGCCATCTCGGCCACTCGTCCCCTATCCTGACATCGGCCTCATACACTCCAAGGGTATGAACCTTTTCCCCGCTGAACCCAGTCAATGGATGATGGTATGGGATGAGTCTAGCACGGCTGAGACCTAAGGCTTTGAAGCACGGCCAAAACATTAAATTCGCAGAACTGCCCCCATCGACCAATATCCTCGACACCTCACACCCATGCACCCTAGTTGTGATGACGAGTGGGTCGTCGTGTGGGGCTAGGAGGCCTTTAAAGTCCATTCTCGAGAACCCCACTATCAGAGTGTCCATATCGACCTTCTTCCTCTTTTCTGACTTGACCTCCAAGGAGGTTGAGTGTACCATCTTCATTACTGCCTTGGCCTCAGCCACATGGGCCTTCATGTCAGCGACCTCAGACCCTCCTCCTGCTAGACCCCCAGAGATCATTCCCACTCCGAGCGAGATCATATTAAGCCTCTTGATAAGACCTTGGTCGTCTCTCGGCGGGAGGTCAGGGTCGTCCTCATCATTAGAAGGGTCGTCCCCTCTTTTTTGAGGTCCTTCTCTACATGCATCGCCTCGCTTCTTTCTGGGGTCGGCCCCTCGGCCCCTCTTGAAGGTACCTTTGTCGACGTACTTTCTGAGCTTCCCTTCTTTCAGCATCTTCTAAATCTCATCTTTTAGAGCAAAGCATTTGTCTGTTACGTGGCCTTAGTCTTGGTGAAATTCACACCACAGGTTTTTGTTCCTCTTGTTGGGGGCCGCCCTCAACTTCTCAGGCCACTTCAGGGATCGGTCACTCTTTATCTCATTGAGAATTTGTTCACAGCTGACCGTTAGAGGGGTGTAACCAGCGAACTTGTCGTCCGTAGACCTCTTCTTCCCCTCTTTGTTCTTCTTAGGGTATTTACCCCCACTAGCGCCTCATTTTTCGTCTTCATATTTTGCGGCCATCGCCTCTTCGGCGTTTATCACCTTTCCTGCTGTTGACAGAAATTCAGCCATCATCCTAAGGGAGTCTTCAGCAAGCTTCCATAACAGCTTCCCCTTTTGGAGTCCTCCAATCAGGGCTGTCATAGCTATGCTCTCCTCATAGTCTTCCACCTTCAACTTCTCTTTATTAAATTTGGCTATGTAGTCCCTCAGGTTCTCATTCTTCCCCTGCTTAACATAGAGCAGGTGGGTGGTCTTCTTTTATGGCCTCACCCCAAAGCAAAAGTTTTGGATGAACAGGTCTGCCAACTGCTTAAAGTTTTTAATGGAATTTTTTGGAAGAGACGTGTACCAGACATGTGCAGCCCCAATCAGGGTACCAGAAAAGGCATGACACCTCATCTCATCTGAGATAGAGTATATGTCTGCTGCTGATTAATACATCTCAATATGGTGGACAGGGTTGGTGCTCCCGTCGTATCTTGGGGTGACCACAGGTGGCTTGAACCTTGATGGCGTAGGGAAGTTGACTATCTTCGCCACAAAGGGTGAGCCTATGGTGTATCCTTTCTGAAGAGGGTCCCAACTCTTCATTATATCACCGATCTTATCCTCTAGTCGCTGGATTGAGTCATTCCAGGGCCTCGCAGGGTCGGCTTGGCCGATGTTATCCCCTGCCGCCTCTTTAAGGTGGACGGACGATTCTGCTGCGGCAGGCCTGTGTCGGCTGTTTACTTCCTTTTGACCGTCATCCCGTACTTGGAGTCGACCATCTGCTGCCTCCCTCCTGGACCTCGCAGCACTCCTTGACCTGGATAATTTTTCTCGCAGGTCATTTATTGGGCCCAGCCTCTCAAAGGCTGATCCCGTGCTCAAGCGATCAAAAGTAGAGCCTCTCGGGCGATCATTAGGATTTGGTCTCCCGCACTTTCCTCCACTATCCCGAAGAGGTCGTACAGTATTGTTGGAGACCTCATATGGTTCCCAGCATTCTATAGGGGCCTCCTCTCCCTCCAGGTCGTCATACCTGTCCTCAGGGCAAGGGTTCCCTTGCCTCCCCAGGCATAGACGCCGGGGGTCAGCAACATCCCTACGCCGCTGAGGGCGTGGCAGGTCTTTGCGTGGTGCCTGGTGTGGTCCCCTGGCTTCATGATGTCCCGGAGCTGCTGCCGCCGGGGTAATCATCTCAGGTGAAACCCCTGGTGGTCTTAGTATGTTCTGGCTTAGAGCTGTGAACTGCTCCTGCATCATCCGCTGGCTTGCTGCCAGAGACTTTAAGGCTACCGCCACATCAGCCATCTCAGACTGCGGTGGTGGCTGACTGGAACTGGGTCCTCCCCTATCATTCGGTGGGGGAAGTGGTGGTGGTGGCATCTCTGGTGCCATGTGTTTGAGCTGTGAATAGCTGAACTGGAAAAAAGACTGGTGAGCTTGAGAACCTTAGTGGGTCTCTTTCAATGGTGAAATATCTCCTCTCAGGGGGGGAACTGGTTCACCACCAGAGTGCCCAGTAAGGTCAAGCTGTATAAAGGAAGAGATGTCTTCTCGTTCCCACAGACGGTGCCAAACTGATGATGCTGAGATTTAGCACCACCGGATAAGTGATGATGAGCTCAAACAATGGCAGCCATAGAGATGTATATGTATAAGTGTGTAGAAGGAGATGAGTATAAGAGGAATAAGACAATGATGTATAGTGGTTCAGCCACTTTGGCCTACATCCACTGTGAGTGTGTGATCCACTAAGTATGGGCACTAATGGCCTTGGATACAATGCACATAAGCTCACTTTCTCTCTCTACTGTGTGTACAAACAGAGTTTTAGCTAGGGTTCCAATTATCAATCGATCCCACTTATAGGGTTGTAGGTGACAAGTATATATAGGTCTTGGGGGGGTGTAGTGTACCCCCCAAGTATGCATGGTGCATGTGAATGATGATCTAGCCAATCCCCTGTTGACACCTGTAGATGCCAAATGATGACATAATATTCCCTCACATGAGGGTGTGATTTTGTTATAACGGTCTCCCATGTGCCATGTGAGCCTCACGCGCACTGTTCCACGCGTCTCCCAAACCACGTGTTGTGATGATGTCACCCTCGACCTTTGATATGAGGCCGAGGGCAAAGTTCCTTCCGATAATGAGTCTGGCCTAATTTGGGCCTCGTACTGTCGTACCCTCGGAGGGTCGTCAGGAGCCTGATGAATGGTCGACCTCCTGAGGGGTCGTCCGGAGCCTGATGAAGGGTCGGCCCCTGAGGGGTCGTCTGGGCCTGATGAGGTGCAAGGAGCCCTCGGCATGGCCGAGGGTATATACGGGTATATCAGGTGCCATGTTCCTTACAGGCGAATTACAAAGCACTAGAGAGGACCAAGATTTTTCCTCGAGAAACGCGAGTTATCTCTACTTTAAATATATATTTTCTTGGTGTATAGTCAGTGTTGATAAATTGTTAGAACATAGAAATTGTGCATATTAACTGTTTGATATACTTCAAGAACATATAAATTTTCATTTTCCTCATCATTATTTTATTAGCCATTATCTATCTAAAGAATTTATCGAACTAGATGCACTTGAGAGGGTTCGAACAACAATATTGATTTGAACTTCTGTTATGTAGCATGTATGAGTTGTCTTATGCTAATCAAGTGGGTATTAAGAATATACTTAGTAATTGATTTGCTAAAGTTCATTTTGATTCACCATGGCCTCACGTATGAGTAAATGAAGTATTTGTTTTCTTATTGTTAAGTGATGATGGTATAGCTAACTATCCAATTTTTTTATGTTAGCTTAATATGAAATGGGCTTATGGATTATTATATTATTAAAATTATAGTTAGTCTTATTTTTTATTTTACTAAAAATTAATAAAATCTCACAACCAATTGTCCTTACATTTGTATATTAGCACATCGGGGAATGTTTTATCTTCTTATCCGATTAGTTATCAATTCTTGAGCTCGATGAAGCATACAAACCACTTGATTTATTTATAATCTTATATATTTTTTATGTTCCGTCTCCCGTTCTCATTCTCATGTACAATAAAGCATGTGCGTTGACTATACATGTGTATGTATTATTGACTTTGTCTAGAATTTTAGGGATTCACATAGTTTGAAAAATCAAACACACTAGACCACTTTTTTTCGTTTGAGGGTTTTGCACAAGAATATGTTCCTATTATGAATTATTTTTTATGTATTTCTCTGTAAATTAAAATAGGTCTATATGTATCATATTTGTATTGCAGAAAATTATAATGTGCTCGTGCATCGCTCAGGTTTCATGCTAGCGTGAACTTATTTTTTACAGTAACATTCATTCTACAATGATAAACATATATAGTAGAGTTAATTATAATATTAACGGTGATGTTTGGGGTGATTTGGAAATTTAAACCTATTCTTTTAATTTTAGAAATGGTCACATTGACATTTTTTTTGGTAGCATACCATTAGGCGTCTGCGCCAGCTTACGTGCACCTCGACTAATATCCATTCGCGGTTCTAACTTTCGCTGGCCAAGCGTTAATTTGATAGTGTCGGGGATTGAACTGGGGACCAAACCCAATATATCCCCAAGGCTATCCCAGTGACAACCTTATATCACTAGATCAAGACGTTTGGTTCTTGGCATTTTATTTTTAAGCAACATTAGAAAGCCGTCAAACTATATTAAAATAATGAAAAATGACGAGTCATCATTTGGCGCATATGTGGCATAACAAAGGCCCTTTACAAGTGTAATATTTGTCTATAATTTATTTCTAACCAAACCAAATAAGATAAAATAGTTAGGAAAGATCAATTTAGATACTCGCTTTCTTTCTCATAAATATTCGTTATACTCTCTTTATCTCTCCATTTTGAAGCACACAAATCCTAAGAAGGAAGAAAAAATGGTGAATAATCTTCGATACTTTCGAGCATTAACTGAATGAAAGACAAATTACATAAGTTTCATTCTTAGTCAATCATTTTTTGGTTTACACGATCATGTACAAAGTATGTTTAAGATTTCAGTTCTTCTTAAGAAACCCTTACTCATTTATAGATAATCACTTTTATCACCTTTATTTAACAAATACATTGACTAATACCTCATAACTAGGGTTTTGTTTGGATGTACCTTTTTGCATAGTAAAGATCAATACGTGGAAGATTAGAAAATTATTGCAGTAATTTTAACAACCCATTGATTTTTAGGGGGGGGGGTTTACAAAATAGGGTCTGTATGTCACTATTTTGACACAAAATTTGTCACTTTTATGTTAATTTGTGTTCTAAATAATGGCTATTTTTTGTGCAACAAAAGATGATTATTTTTTTCATTACGGCTATTCCCCACCATGGAAGGTTTGCATAATGGGGTGATAACTTTGACGGTGGTATTAGAGATGGGCATAATAGGGGTGGGTGTAGTAGGTTACACTAGAGATGCATCATATTATTCAATTAATAAACTTTTATATGCTAACCTTAATGAGATATTAAATGGTGAATTTGGGGGTAAAAACAAAAATATATTGAAAATTATAGTGAGTATGTGTATTTTAGTGATATTGAATTTGAAAGGGAAGTATGGCACCCTGACTAATTAAATACCGGGTAGCTACTCCTTTATTTAAATTAATGCAAAATGCCAAGTTGGTTTAGTTCATAGCATCACTGTCGAAAACATTTAATTAATTACTAACCACCTAATATTTAAAATAGTGAAGTGTAAATTTTAATGTTTAATTTAACCATCAACAAAAAATAATTTAAAATCATTATCCAACCATCACATGAACAATCTCATAACGTAATCAACAGAATGAAATAACTGATGTCTGGAGTAAACACTCCAATAATAATGGCAATGTAAATAAACCAAGTACAATAGTCTAAATAAATGAAATCCCAAGACTGAATCAAAATGAAAGTCTAAAACTTTTGTCTTTGAATAGAATGGGCAATAGGCCCTAACTGGAATAAATGACTCCCAAAAAAAGCAAGGATAAATGTGGAGGTGTCTAATAACGAGATCCTATAACTTCCACAGCAGCTACAGCACGTCAATGGAATGGAATGGAACTCCTAAGCTTGGCTTCCCTGTAGCTGGGCACCTAAAAGTTTTTTACAAAAAGAAATAGATTGGAAAGCAAATGGGTCAGAGCCCGAGGTGAAAATATTTCTAAAAGCATTAAGTATTTAAATTATAATATTAAACAACACATATATTAAACATGTTAGTCATGTGCCCTCACTTGAGATCCTCACCCCTCAACTATTGTGTACTCCTAACGCATCTTTTAAATTCCGCCTAATTATACCACTACCTGACTAGTCTATTCTACCCCCATCCAAACGGTTCTTACTTTAGATGCCACCCATATTATTTAAATAAATTATATTCATGACTCACATTAATTAATCAAATTACTTAGCTCAAGTATTCGTTAAGTTCACAACATTCTTAACCCCTTTTTAAATCTCTTAGTCATTCGCCTCTATAAAGTAACAGTGAATCAGTCACAAGTACATATATAAGTCACTCTCATTACATATATACATATATACATATATGGTACCCCTAGGCTAAGCTTCCTATCGAATCCTGGTACATCACGTAGATAGGGACCACGTGTTCCGAATCGCTCGAGAACCGTCTCAACACACATTACATACATTGGAGGCGAGCATAGTTCACATACCCATGGGTCACGCACATACCTACGCTCCCATGGTCAACTGCCTTATCAACTCATAAATAAATCATCCACAGTTCTATGTCCTTAAGGTACCAATCTAAATCCCCCCTAAGGCACACAAAGATAAGATGGTCCTTTCTCGAAAATCAACCTCCCGTGATAGCAAGTATGGTAGGAATGTCATACACATAATCATCCATACACTAAGTATTCACACAACCTAGGTAATCATCATATTAGTATAGGCATATTCCCCTTCTATTGTAAGTCTCACAGAGGTAATTATATCATCCCATTTATTTTACCCAATAGGTTTAGCGCGGTAATTCTCGACGTATAGTTCCGAGTACATACCCTATCCCAAAAAGGTTACTAAGTCCCCCGATATTCTCTAAGGTTATCTCAGTAATTAAAGTTCCCCCTTTTAGTCTTTAACCTAAAATTATAATTGGGGCACAATATATTCAGGTTCTCACAACTTCCCATCGTATCCCACTAGTCGGACATTCGTAAGTATACCACTTAACCTCAATTAAATCTAAAAAAATTTCGGGCTTCAAATACCATCCTATTGGTCTTCCCTAAGTACAAATATGTTCAATAAATCATCACTAAATGGTTCTAAAGGATGGAAGTTACTCAATTATTTAAAGGGAAATATTTCACTTTTTCCAGAAAGGTCGATCGATCGAAGAAATGGGTCGATCAGTCGATCGATCGATCGATCAAGCAGTTATCTGCCTAGATTTCCTTTAACAGTTGCGGTTTATACCATTTTTACACCTCCAATCCTCCATTACAACGTCCCAAACTCCCAAATGAATATACTAAACATTAAACCAACATTAATACACTAGTTTTAATGTTCAAGATTCATCAAAACATCACATAATATCAATTTCTAGATCAAAAGTCATGAATAATGCTATAACCCTAGTTCTTCATCATCTCTTCAAAAATTATCATAAATCCCAATTAAATTTATTGATTTCCTAACTCTTAATTTATAAATTCATTCATTTAATATTTCCAGAAGATCCACTACATGCAAACCTATCCAAATTCCATAATTTAGTCTCCAATTTCACATTATTACAATTATTCATATTTTGTCTTCAAATCTAATCTGTCATGTAGAATATATGCCTTAAATCATTGCAAGATAAATCAATTGCCTGTAAAAATAAATATTCTAATCCTTGGAGCAGATGGTATGGAAGCGATCCTCTATTTTCGATCTATCCGGTGGTGCAAAAGCCTTTAAGGGTGGTTTCTCCTTTGGGAACTTTCCTCTCTTCCTATCTAACTGTCGTTGGTGATTTTTGGTTGTGATAACCCTAAGAGTTGTAATATTGGCTGATATATTAAGTCTAAATTTCGCATGTTATAATTCCTCAAAAAGTCAAAATGACTAAATACCCTCTCGGGATGCCGGTTAGGCCTAAAATGTTTCGGGACCCAAACTGAACCCCGACGAGTATTTTCTGACTTTCTCGACCCTTCTAGACACGTTGGCGCACTCAAAATGACCATACGTATGATATAAAAATAATTTACTTTTAAATCCATTAAATTGGTTCCTGACAGGACTGACACACGCGTCCCAACTAAATTTCCAAAATATCCGCATTTATTCAATAATCATATATTACCGTTATTCACCCAGTAATATTCAACATAATTATCATAATAAAATACTTTTAGTCTTGCTAGTATTTAAATCCTAATTAATTTCCAATTAATTATCCCATTTAATTTAACTAATCCCAATAAATAAAATCAATAAAAATACGGGGTATTACACGAAGGTGATTTGTTGTTTGATGAAAATATAAACAAAGATATACAATTTAATTTGAAGGGGATATTTTTGGGATGAAGGTATTGATGTTATATAAATTACGTTGATGATTTATATGTTTCATATGATCGTATTCATGAAATGGGGATTGTTGATAGTTCTTTTGATGATGACGGGGATAATAAAGAGAAAATAGTGAGCAAGGGCGGAGCCAGGATTCTTCGAAGGGGTGGGCTAACATCAACAATAATTGTTTTTTGTTAGCGGGGACGAAAGTTCTAACAAATGTTCTGGGTTCTGGGGTGGGAGCCTCCAACGTGATTTTTTTTAGTTTTTTTATTTATTTTATATTTTGTTTAACCCTGGTGAATTTTGATGCTATTTTCAACAGCGTTTTAGTCCTTACAAGGATAATTAGTAGCAAGGAGTCTCGGATAATCAATTAAACTCAGTAAGTGAAGACTCAATTCAACTTAACTCAATACGCTCTTTTCGAAATTTGTAATCAAGTAAGTTAATATGAAAGAACAAAATAACATAAATCTAGCCCTGGTTTAATAATTTTCTTGCAAATGATTTAGACCTTCTTAGTTTTTTTCTCTCACAAAAGACTTACATAATTTTTTTAACATCATAATTGTAAACCAAATTATCAAATGCAATAGCAAGAAAACCTTTAATTATCACAGATGGGTTATATGGACCAAGCTATAGCAGATGGGTTATTTTTTAGTGAATGGTAATAAAATTTGGGTGATCTCAAATATGACGAGTAGGGATGATAGGCCTAGGAAGAATTATCTCAGTTTTGGAAGGGGTGGGCTACAGCCCCCGTCGGTCCACCCTTGGTTCTGCCCTTGATAGTGAAATGAGGAAACGTCAACCTTAATTTAGCCCCAAAACATATATGGATGATCATAAAATGTTTCTTGGTCAAGTGTTTAACAATAGTACAATACTAGTTAAAGATATTAGGAAACACTAATTAAGCATGAAAAGTAAGTTAATATTGTTTAAATAGAGAAGGAGAGGGTCATGTAAGAGTGCAAATCTTGGTGTTCATGGACTTTATATGCAAATAAAAATGGATGGGTAATCAACTCTCCAAATTAGGATACTCAATACAAATGAAATGTGCCCTAGGTCACTTGTGAATGCCAATTTGAGTTCAAAGTGGATTAAAAGTTTTTTTGGAAAGAATTAATGGATTCAATGTTTTACCATCTTCCACTCTTCTTGAGATTTGGAGTTTTTTGAGAAAAGGTCCCATCCCGCAATATCATGATTGGGTCGATCCGGCTAGATCATGAGTGAAATATCATGATTGGGTTAACCATGCCAGATCATGAGTCAATAGAAAATAGAAAATGTACATAGTTGTTCCAGCTATAATACTTGGAGTTTAAATAAATGTTACTAGGACACAATTTTATAATTGAAA
Source organism: Sambucus nigra (assembly GCA_949130495.1). NCBI lineage: Eukaryota > Viridiplantae > Streptophyta > Magnoliopsida > Dipsacales > Adoxaceae > Sambucus > Sambucus nigra. The sequence continues at coordinate 269,093,011 of OX422218.1, read as the reverse complement.
CGGGAATCATTCAAGAGGATGGAGGGTAGAAATATTTAAAAAGTCATGATTATATTGCATAAATAAAGAGAACTAATATATAAAAAATCGTGGTAATTCAAGGAAAGGGTAGGGGTGTAGAAGGTTTCTTACAATGTATGTTTGTTTGGGTGCTTGTAAAAAGAGATTCGTGGAGCATTTTAGGCCCTTAATTGGAATTGATAACTACCACTTTAAAGGGTCTAATGGGGGACAATTGCTCACAACCATTACCATATATGCCAACAATTCTATGTTCGCTTTTGCTTATGCCTATGTGCATGCCAAAACCATAGGGTCTTAGACTTGGTTTATATACATTTTGAAGGAGAATTTATACATGGAAAATTCACATCATTTGACCTTCGTGATGGAATAAAAGGGGGATTACGAATTCTTTGGAGGAATTGTGTCCTAATTTAGAGTTAAGATTTTGTGCTAGGTAATTCTATAATAACTTTAACATTAAACACACATGCTTAACAATGAAAGAATAATTATATAGTTGTGTAATGAGTAACAACACTGTACTTGCATTTGAGAAGGATATAGAAAATATTAAGGCATTTGATGTGAAAGCCAATGTATAACTTTTAAGGTAAGCCCCTAACTCAGTGGGGCATGTCCCATTACTTTACCTAGCCCAAATCAGACATGCTTTTGAATAACTTATATGAGTTATAACAATAAGATTATGGAAACTAGAGACAAATGATTCCTAACTTTGCTGGAGAAGATTAGGTATATTTTAATGAAATAATGCATGTAAATAAGAACAAAATGGAAAAACACAAAGAAAATCTCTGTCCTAAAATAAAAAAGGTGATAGATAAGATATAGGGGAGGCTATTAAGTGTGTACTCGAATGGGCATGGGGAAATTTTAAGCGTTTGGTCCAACTAATCATTATGTGTGTGACTTAAATGAATTGAGTTGCACATATAGGAAGTGGGATCTCATTGGAATATCATGTGCATACAGTGTTTTAATTATGGTTTACGCAGATTTTAATTCAAAGCAGTTTGTTGTCCATTATTATTTGAGGGAAACCATGTGAAATCTTATGAGAACAACCTTGAACCTCTAAATATTGATTAAATTTGGCCTAAGAGTATCTTACCAACAATGGATCCACCATCCTATGGTAGGTTACCACGTTGGCCAAAAAAAGGAGACTGGGGAAAGATAAAAGAAAGTCAACAAGTGGCCTCGAGAGGTTTACCAAAATACATTACCGTAATTCATTAGAATGCAAAAAAATGTAGAGGAAAAGATCACATAAAATAACATGCAAGTGGGAAAAACCAAACATATGATGTTTTACACAGCTTACACATTATTGAAAAATTTTATTTTCAATTGACATTATCATTTCATCATTTTTTATACATTTTTATATAGCATTTTATTCATTAACTAATTCATATATTTCATCCTCGTGTAAATAGATCTAAAACAATCCAAGCCATACATGGCGAACACAAATGTGGTGAGCCTCTTTCAATCACAATGAACTCAAAAAAAGGCACAAGAATAAATTTACGAAAAGAAAAGCGAAAGAACATGGCTACAAACTTCTTCTAAGTAAATTTATCTATTTCCATTACCTACACCAGTCGCGTGATACCCCCTATTTTGATTAAGTATTATCTAATTGATGAAATTCGTGAAAATTAATTATGTGTACTTATTGTGACTGGAGATGTCACTATTTGCATTTTCTATGTGTTAATTATTTCGAAGTTAAAAATGGATTTTTATATGAGTTAACTCATTACTTGATTAATTGACATTTGGACTTGTACCGGGTGATTAATAATTATATGAGTTGTTTTTTACTTGGAATAGGCATATATTTTCCTCAATTTTGGGGAGTCTTACAAGGTCCATTTTTATTTTAAAATGTTGGGGTTTAAGCCTATTAGATGGGTATAGGGTTTGGTTAATGTTTTAAGTCACTTAGAGGTGATTTTGGGCTCTTTTAGGTGAGGCTCACTTGGGGCCCATGACATATTTCGTGGATTAAGGATTTTAATGAGTCATTTGTGGATCTAAAAGTCACATTACATAATTTGGATAAGCATCTTGAGGCTAGAGAGAAGGAAATTCAAGAGAAGAGAATGAATTAGGGGATCTTGGCATGGTTTTCTCCATAAATTGGTTGAGGCGAATTTCTATATAATTTTATTATAGTTTATTTTATGTTAGATTATATCTATTCATTAGAATCTAAATATAATCTTATCTTAATCTGATTTCTATATTAAAGTTGTTAATTGGTAACTTAACTGGGTAAATAACCATGGTAATGGCATAATATGAAATCGATTGGTTTCATCATGAATTTGAGTTAGGTTTGATATATAATTGCTGGAACTTGAATATATGTTGTTAAAATTATAAAAGACCCATGCTAATTAAACGAATTCATGAAAATCCTAGGCTAATTGAAGAGATTTCAAAAACTAGGGTTATTTATTTAATTATGAGATTTACCCCTTTAATTCATGTTATAATTGTATAGATAGTGGGACCATTATATAGGAAGTAGGTTGAGTTTGAATATGTTTTTAGCGCTTTGAGAAGCTTTAATGGAGGTTTTGGGGGAAGAAACCCGTAATAAGGAAAAAAGATCAAATAAGTGGGACCATCGATCGACCAAGGTCAATTGATCGATCCCAACATTTTTTTTCCAAATATGGAATTGTGAAGTTTTGAATTACGCATACGTGGGCGCTGATTTTTCATTTTTTGTATTTTTATTGAATTTCTTATGAATATTTTACCAATAGTGGGCAAGGCTAAAATTATGGATTGGTGATTTTAATTTGGGCTTTGTGTTGTGATTGGTTGGATGGAATTTAGGGCATAGGCTAGTATAGTTTGGTCCATAGGATGATTATAATTGAGGAGTAATAATATATTATTATTTTGAGGAAATGATTTGGGTGTTTGGAAAATTGAGTATAGAGAATTGTTTTGCAAACCCAAGGGAAGGATGGATTATTTTTTGGGATTTTGGAAGTTTTTTGGGTTAGGATTATTGGCTTGCATTATTAGAGTCATTGTGATAGACAAGTGGGGCATATATCCTTTGGGTGTGATTAGGATGGCATTAAAAATCCTTGAACAAGGTAGTTAATATGTTCGATGGTCTTGTATACATTAGGTGTGGGTTGATACTTAGATATGAATCCTTCGGAGATTGGGCTAGAGCTATACGAGATTGAATATAATTGACATGCTTATTTTAGGGTATGGTAGGGTAAGGCTATACCTAACTTTGGGATTCGTGAGTATTGGGTTAATATAGTATGGGATGAATATGTGGTTAAGATGTGTTTTACCTTTTTATGTTAGCGATGATATTATGAACCGGTAGTGTTAGGGTCAGTATGTGTATATGGTTCACTTTAACCCGTTAGTGAGGGCTATATACGTATTTACTTGAGCCCATTAGTGAGTGTTTTAATTGCTTGTGTGTTTCTTTGTATTACATACCATGTGTGAGTGATCGTGGATTGTGTACTAGTAGGGATTCCATGATGAGGTGCGTGTGATGTTGATGATACCTCGGTGATAGAGATGGGCTTACCATGTTCATTTTTACCCCATGTCATATGCCTTTGTACCCGTTTCCATAAGTCTTTTCACGAGGAGATTTCATCATGTAGTGTTGGGTATGGTAGGCTATATGAATTATGGGTAGGTATAGAAATTTATTCCTCAGATGTGCTGATGTCTTAGGTTTGGGGCTGCCTAAGACTGTGTTTAATGCAAACGAGTGAACCCCGAAGGCTTTAAGGATATGCCTTCATTATTTGAGGCTTACGTGAAAGCTCATTTATATAATATGTATCGATGACCGTATTATAAATACATCCGTAGTTATATTCGAATTGTGTAGAATATTATTTAATCATGTTTTCACTTAGGTTTGGGCTTTTAGATTCGTGTGATATCTAGGATTGTTTGAGTTTCAGTACTAGAGATAGTTTTATCAGTTTAGATGTTATTATAGAGATGTATATGATATATAGTAAGAATTCATACTTAGATGTTTATGATTCGGTATGCTTGTGTATCATATACTAGATATGTGTATTATTTTGTGGTGTGAGATAGCCCCGAACGGATAGACTTGGGATATATGATTTAAGCCTGTGAGTGGCATCTTTGTTATTTGGTGAGATGTACCGTAGGTTTGAGACTACCGTATAACGTATGTTTTATAATGAAAGATAATAACTTAATGATGATAAACTAAAGATTAAAGGGTTAAGAGATAAGACTTTAATCACATGGGCTACATATGGGTTTGGGATTAGAACCACCTGTTATTTTAAGTTGTTTGATTGGTAAATAATAACTTAAAATCCACTAAAAGATGACAGGAAGATGTATAGCTATATTATAGTCCAAATTTAGTTATAATCTTATTCTTCATTCTATTTACGTTGTTGTTATATCCATGTTTTCACAAGTCCTAGATCGTTATTCCTTCCATTGGCCGAGTTAATCATTGGAGGAGCACCTCTAGCGACATTATATCCTTCATTCCTAGGATGTAGTAATTGAGTAGTGTTGGTCATTCTCATCTTAAATTATTTTATATTTTAGCAGGATTGTTTGTTATATAGTTTATCCCGAGTTAGATTTTATACCTATAGAATTTGTATTTCAGAGTTGGATTATTATATTGGCAGTAATTGGTATTAGAGTTGGATTTATTTTATTTCAGTATTTCATTATCTTGTTTTAATACTTGTCCAGTTTTTTTTTGTTATGTCGACGATGTTACTAAATATTTTTTATCCCCCTGATTTTTGTATTAGACTTTATCAATCTATTCATGGATATTATAGGGTGTCACAAGTGATCAATCCTATCAATGTGAATGGTGTATAACATAATTTTGTTTCTAATTTTTAACATTTTAAAGGGGAAAAAGAAAAGAAAGTGGTTGATAGGTTGAATTTATTTTTGTAGATTAGATATTTTCTATTTTAGGTGGATATATTTTATGGGTATTTAAAAAACATTTCTAATTTAGTGGGTGGTTGCACATAACTGAATTTGTTTTGGGGTAATTTACTTCAACTTACTATATACATGGTTTCGCAAAGGTGTGCTATGTGTTTGGGTAAAATATTGATATTTAGTTGAATGTATTTTGTGTAGTGGCATCAAGTATGAGTATATAAAACCTATTCCTGGACTGACTTTTCATTACATTACACTTGAATGTTATACAAACTTAGGTGTTACAAATATTTCCCTTCCATCCTCACTTTAACTCATATGAAATGAAACTAAAAAAACATAGATAGTACAATAACGGATACAATTAACTTAACCTCGTTCTCTGTCTTCTTATAATTATAAACTTCAACCTCTAGTTGATTAATGCCCTAAATTAATACAAGTATGATTTTTCTTGCTCTAACAAATGATTGTATCTATCCACATCCTCTTGGGTTTAAAAAATATGTTAATGAATTGGGGTTAGGGTTTTGCAAAAGAAAAAACATGGTCTCATAAATATACACTTACCCCAAACTCAAGACACCCACTGGAGCTTGTAATTGGGTTAGAGTTAATCCAAGATGTTAGAATCACTTCTTGGTTGCCACTTAATCCCCCTTTAAAAAAAATATTTATTTGGCCTTAATTCATATTTATTTGTATTTTATATTGGATTAAGAAAACTATTAAACTGAATAAATTGGTTGTTGGGTTTAAGTACAGATTTGAGGTTGTTTGAGTTTAAGGTTGGAATAGGGTTGTGTAACACCCCTCCTAATTAAATACCGGGTGATCAGTCCTTTATTAAATTTAAAATCAAGGTGAACGCTGTGGTTCACTCTTAGCATCACTGTCGAAAACAATTTATGTTTTAATGACCCTAATTAATTAAGCTAAGTGTCGAAACATTTAGAATATTATTTCATTTATTAAATCCCATCACTAAAAACCTTTTTAAGTATAAATCAGTTTAAGAATAACATAAATACTAAGGATAACAATCATCCAAAAGAAACATGACAATTAGATTATCCAAACCAAGTTAATAACCATAAGTGAAATCATCATAACATGAAATAACTCCCAAATGAGTCTGAATGCTGAAAACATAAATAAATACAAAATCTCTAATAAGCCTAAACTGAAATAGGAAATCGGGCGACACATACCCTAGTTATGCAGTACTAAATCAAGAGGTGAATCAAGGAAGAGGTCGTCTAGAGAAAGGGCCTGCAACTACCACATAAGTTGCAGCACGTCCAATCCAAAGAACCTACGCCTGATGCCCCTGTGGCTAGGCACCTGTAATATATACATATATATACAAGAGAGAGAGAAATGATAGGAAGCAGGTCAGAGCTCGAGTGTAAAACAGTTTTAAAAATAGTTTAGTAGGTATTTAAAATGCTTACCGGCTAATATAACAACCATGTTAGTACGCGACACTCTCTTGAGAATTCTCACTTATCGTCTAGTGTGCACGCCTACCAAACTACTAAACGCCTCATAATTCTATCTAACTCATCTACCATAAATTTTATTTCGAGAAGTCACAAGACTATGATTTTAGTTTAGAGATTAATATCTTAATGATTTATTACGTTACTTATGTACTTCTCAATATTGTTATGAAAGTCCCGAACACTTTCTATAATTTTGGATCATTTATTCAGTATTTATCTACTTATATGCACAGTAGAAGAATTTCATATACACACATATATATTAATCACTCATATAATATATATACTATTGACACCCCACATAAAATTTATGGTGCTGGCATACTCTGTTATCAAGTCCCCGTATCTCTCGTACTAAGGGAAATACTAGTTCGGAATCACTCTCGAACATTATTAACACAATACCCACAATATGGAGGCGAAGCATAGTTCCAAGTCACTAAGAGGTCAGCACATACCCCTCACGTCTCTAAGGACCGTTTGACTATCATCCTCAGATAGCCTGTACAAAGTAATTCGATGTTCTAGGGTACAAGTCAATATCCCTCATAAAGGTCCCATCGAGATAAGACTGTCCCGATGCGGCAACCTCCGTGATAGCAAGTAGCGCGGGTATAATTATTCACAAATATAATATAGATATATACACATTCACTCGGTCATATATATAAATATTCTTATTTTCCAATTGGGTTCTCCCACGACCCATAATAATATTTTTAACCGTGCGTAGTACAATTTACCCAATCTTTACGTATAAAGAACCCATCTCATTTTATTCTCAATTATAATCATTTCGTAATTATTTCTCGTCCCTCGAAGTATTCTCTCTTCCTAAAGGTGAATTCAGTAGGTATACCCTCTCTAACATACTTGTTTGAGTCATTCACGAATCTCTCAATTCCTTAGTTAACGTACGCACGGAATACATCTCCTGGCCCGGAATGGAAAAAATAATGGGTGGAAGATCCTCCCTATGGGAGAGGCATAGACACCAAATACATCTCCTGGCCCGGAATGGAAAAAATAATACTCCTACCGAAACAATCTATCATGGCTCTGTACGTAGCAAGACAATCCATGCCAATAATGGCGTCGTGCTCATGCATATATAATACTAGCATGTCCACAGGTAAAATCAAGATACCAATCTCTATACCTACGCCCCGGCATATAAAGAAAATCAAAGACCCATTCCTCAGTGGTGAGTCTACACATGTCACTGTACTCTCTGTCGTGTCTAATAACCCTAAGGCCCGTACAAAGTGAGTAGATATAAAATAGTGTGATGCCCCAGTATCAAATAAGACTCAACCCATAATGCCATGGATAGGAAACGTACCCTCTATCGCGGGTGGCGCCTGAGGTGCTGAGGCCTGGTGGACGTTATAGACACCTCTATACTAAAATTATCCCTGTTGAAATGGGTCTGCTGGGATGGCTGGTAGGGCTGGCATCTGAGCTGGAGCTGGGAGGGTAGCTGGAAAGAGTGGCCTCTGCAGCTCATTGCGGCCACATTGATACTGTGGGGCCCTATCCCCTTATGGGAAATCCTGACGCCTATGGACGTTTTTGCCACATCCAAAACACTTGCCCCTAAAGTATCCTCCCCTCTATCCCTATTGACCATGGCCCGGTTGGCCGTTACCACCCCGTTGTTGGCCCTGCTAAAAACCTTGTTGGTCCTGTTGACGGTGTTGGCCCTATTGGCCAGGCTGACTGGACTGGCCCTGTCTAAATCCCCCAAATCCCTATTTGGAATCACCAGATCGGAATCGCTTAGAAGGGTCCCCCTGATGGGAACTCTGGTCATTGTGACGGGTCTGCCCTTGGGCTGCTGGTACCCCACCAGTACTACTGCCCCCTGTTCGGCCCTGCTGGCTGGACTCCCCTGCTCATTTTCTTCCCTGTTGATGGAAGCAATGATCCTGGCAGTGCAACAGAGCGACGTTGAGTACGTCAGTGTAAGTACCCAACGATAGATTACCTATGAGGTGCTAACGAATCCTCCAGGCCAATCCATCTAAAAACAACAATATCTTCTTCTCCTCAGTGGGTGCCTCATCCGACACTATAGTGAGAAGTCTTGTGAACTCCTCCTCATACTCAACAACGGTCATACTCTCATGATTAAGATTCATTAACCTCCGCCTCATCTCAGTCTGCACGATGGATAGGAAATATTTACGGTCAAACCGCACCCAAAACGGCTGAATCGATATGATGTCCCTCCCCTCCAAGGTGGTGGTGGACTCCCACCACTGCAAAGCGACCCCCACTAGCTTGAAGGAAGACAATAACTGTCTTTGCATGTCAGTGCACTCATACATGCACAGATGCCTCTGGATGTCCTTCTTTCATTGGCTGGCGATCACAATATCCGAACTACCTGAGAATTTTGGGGGATGAGCCTTCTGAAAGGCATCCCCGACCCTCTCCCATGAAGTGGAAAGTTGTGATGGTACCGGCGCTACTTCCTGAACCTGGGGTGGAGCCTGATGCGCCACCGCTAATGCAGCATTCGCCGCCTGAGCATTAATGGTGGCTACTTCAGTTCAATTCATCATTCCCTGAGTCGGAGCAGCTGGCTGCTCGGGATGGGAATTCCTGTCTCGGGGTGCTCGTCTCGAAGGCATCTAAAACGAGAAGGAAGTTTATTAGTCTACAGTTATTATTAAATCCCAAATAGCTGAATACGTAAGCATAAACACAAGAATACAGCAGTCGTAAAAATAGGGCTCTATATCAAAGACGCTAAGCTGGAAGCAAAATAAGTCGTACAGATCCTAAAGGACACTAGAACCTGATGCTCTGATACCACCTGTAACACCCCGCCTAATTAAATACCAGTTGATCAGTCCTTTATTAAATTAAAAATCAAGGTGAACGGTGTGGTTCATTCTTAGCATCACTGTCGAAAATAATTTTCGTTTTAATCACCCTAATTCATTAACCTAAGTGTCAAAACATTTAGAATATTATTTCATTTATTAAATCCCATCGTAAAAACCTTTTTAAGTATAAATCAGTTTAAGAGTAACATAAATACTAAGGATAACAATCATCCAAAAGAAACATGTCAACTAGATTATCCAAACCAAGTTAATAACCATAAGTGAAATCATCATGACATGAAATAACTCCCAAATGAGTCTGAATACTGAAAAACATAAATAAATAAAAATCTCTAATAAGCCTGAACTGAAATAGGAAATCAGGCGACACATGCCCTAGTTATGCAGTACTAAATCAAGAGCTGAATCAAGGAAGAGGTCGTCTAGAGCAAGGGCCTGCAACTCCCACATAAGCTGCAGCACGTCCAACCCAAAGAACCTACACCTAACGCTCCAGTGGTTGGGCACCTATAATATATACATACATATATATATATATATATATGAAGGCTCCTGTGCACACTAAGTTTGCACACTAAGTTTGCACATTACCTTTTATATATAGTAAAAAAAATATTTTTGAGTTGATTTTTTTTGTGTGATATTTAAACATTTCAAGGAACCCATATAAAAAAAATCAGCTCAAAAAAACTTTTTTTGCTATTTTTAAAAAATCGGTCAAACTTTCGCAGTTTTTAAGCCCTTTAAAAACTGCGAAAGTTTGACCGATTTTTTAAAAATAGCAAAAAAAGTTTTTTTGAGCTGATTTTTTTTATGTGAGTCCGTTGAAATGTTTAAATATCACATAAAAAAATTGGTGTGCGCCAGCACTAAGTTTGCACACTTTTAAAAGGTAATGTGCAAACTTAGTGTGCACAGGAGCCTGCCTCTCTCTCTCTCTCTCTCTCTATATATATATATATATATATATATATATATAAGAGAAAAATGACAGGAAACGGGTCAGAGCCCAAGTGTAAAACAGTTTTAAAAATAGTTTAGCAAGTATTTAAAATATTTATCGGCTAATATAATGTAACACCCCGTAATTTTGAGGATTTAATATTTAATTATTTTTGGAGTTATAAAAAAATTTAAATTGGAGAAACTTAAATTCATGAGTTGGAGAATTTAATTGAGTGAGCCGAATTATTTATTATTGGCGACTTTTAAGTTTAATGGTTCGAAATCTCGTGTGTCGCATTTCGAGGGCGTAATTTGGAAATGATAAAAAGTATTTCGGATGACCATTCTGAGTGCGCGGTTGCTTCCGGATGGGTCGAGATAGTCAGAAAAGAGTACCCGGGGGTAGTAATTGGTTCTCGAGGTATTTTGGGCATAGCCGGGCCCACACGGGGTGAGTTGGGCCATTTTAATTAGGCCCAGATGGCCAAAAATGGGATTAAGGGTTATTAACCTAATTGAGAGATTAGGAACGACAGTCAACACAACTCTAAACCTAGGGTTTGAGAGGAAATTTGGGGGAAAGCAAATCAAGAGCCAATTTGGGGATTTTGGAGCCAAATTAAGGGACTACACCAACGGATGAGACACTACGAACAATTCCAAGCAAGTGGTTAACTGTTGTGATTTCTAAATTGATGATAATCAATTCATATCATAGTGATGTATAAATCAAAGTTCGTTTTGGGGATAAATGGGTACAAAAATGGGGTTTTTGTTCATGGAACCTTTGAATGAGATTCAAAGTAAGAACTTAGGCGTATTATATATCTCTGAGTATAGATATCTGATTTGAATGAGAAACACGAAATATAGAAGAGTAGTATTTAAATCTGGAACTGGAATTGTAGAACAAAGTTCATGGAAATTTATGGAAAAGCCCAATTCGTGAGTCAATGAATTGTGGTGGGGATAAAGGGTAGTTATGGTTGTATCCCTGTTGTAAATTAGTTTAATAAAGGGGTTTAAAGATTATGTTATGTTTAGTCAAGGATGGAAGGGAAAAATAGAGCTTGAAAGCTCGTTAATGGTTGAAATTTTCATGGGGAAGAAGAACTGCCAAGGGATGATCGATCAATCGATCGAGGGCTATTGATCGATCGACGATGGGGAAATTCTGGCAGGGCAGGTTGGTTATTATATATGCCCTTATTTTTTTGTTTGGATTTTTGGGGTATAATTTCAATCGGTGAAAAATTACAAAGAGTTTAATAGCTAGGGGCTTAAAAGATAGCTATTAAGAATTGACAAATTAAGTCAAGAGTTGGGACTTAAAGTAAGAATTTTGGGTGAAACATATTCAACTTAATTATGGACCAAGTGGGCGAGTCCGGGTATGTTCGTAATTATAGGTAAATATAATTGGGAAATTTATGGAGATGAATGTGTGACACATTGTGGACGAATATGTGGGAATGAAATTATGAGATGTAAAAATGGACCAAATGAGCGAGTCCGGGTATATTGGTTAAGTGACACCAAAGTATTAAATTAATTATTGAGAGAGCAAATTAATTTGGAGTCGGAACATAGACTCAGGAAATATTAAGGTATGGGTCAAGTGAGCGAGTCCAGGGAGAATGGTTGGGTGACACCAAGTTATTAAATTAATGGATGTGTTAATTAATGAAAGTAGAGTCGGAAGGTAGACTCGAAAAAGTATTAAATTAATTGATGTTGTAATTAATTAATTTAGAGTCGGATTGTAGACTTGGGAAGGGTATAAATTAATTAATGTGTAAATTAATTAAATGAGAGTCGTACCATAGACTCGGATTAGTATAAATTAATTAATGTGTAAATTAATTAAATGAGAGTCGTATCACAGACTCGGTTTAGTATGAATTAATTAATGTGTAAATTAATTAACTGGGAGTCAGGACCACAGACTTGGATCGGTATTAAATTAATAAGTGTGTTAATTAATTTAATTAGAGTCGGACGATAGACTCGAAAAGGTATTAAATTAATAGGTGTGTTAATTAATTTAATTAGAGTCGGATGATAGACTCGGGAAGGTATTAAATTAATAGGTGTGTTAATTAATTTAATTAGAGTCGGACCATAGACTCGAAGAAAATAGTATATTAATTGAGGTGTGAATTAATTATATTAGAGTCGAACCACAGACTCGGATTTGTGTTAATTAATTAATGTGTAAATTAATTAAATAAGAGTCGAATCATAGACTCGGGCAAATTTCATATGAATTATTGTGTAGAGTATTATTATTTAGAGTCGGACCACAAACTCGGGAAGATGGAAATTATTAAGTGAGAAAATTAATTAAGTTGTGTCGGGCCAGAGACTCGGAAAATTTACAGGCTAGTGTTACGGGTTGTGAGTACACGGTGAAGCCGAAGTTTATTTTATATATATATATACGGTGTAGTGATAGTATATATATATGTGTATAAATTGTGTGTGCTATTAAATATCAGTGATTAGATATTTACTTAATTTATATACTCTAGTTATATTAAGGGAGGTTGCGCGATGTCGGTGAATCCCCTAGCTTGAGGAGTAGGGTGAGTATATCCCCAGGTCATAGCGTCCGGTATATGGGTGAGGAGATTATCTCACTTTCAGGGAAGGAATATGACCACCTCCACTTCATTTATGCTTTGGTCCAGGTTGGTGAGCGATTCCAACTTGGGTAACTAGGTTATGTGAGCACACCTAGTGAGATAGCACTTTAGAGGGAATCATCCGACGAGGGTATACTCGGAGGGATGGATATACGTATGTTATATGTGTGGATGTTTTAGTAAAGGTACGTATATAATGGTATTCAATATTATACGCGGGTAAAAATATAATGTGTGATGTATTTACTTTATATAACTTGTGACACGGTTATATGCTACTATTTAAGAAGAAATTAATTAAGTTAATTGTGAGATAACTTATAATTCAAGAATCATTATACTCGGGTTAGAGTAGTATGGCAAGGGGGAGGTTATACCAGGACTAGTTGGACGGGGTAGTACAACTAGGTGGGGGTCAAGGTAACCGATAGGTGTGCACAATAGCGAAGGGGTGGGAATGTCCACAAGGGAGTGCGACACTAACTTAAATATGAAGAGCATTCATACATTTTAAATTACTGCAGTTAATTCACTTGCTAAATATTTTCAAAATGTTTTGGGTTCTAACCCTTGCTATAAAACTATTTTCAAAACCTTTTAGGTGTCCAGCCACAGGGACGCCAGGATTGATATTCTATTCCAGGGAGACGGAGCTACGGCATTTGTGGATGCTAGTAGGAGTTTGGATTAGACGCATCGTCCATTTATTCCTAGAGTAGGAATCATTTATCAGTTCCAGTTTTATTCAAGGCTTGTCGCCCAGACTTCTCAGTACAATTTTCAGATGTACTTATTCTGGTGTCGGATGTTTGTATTGGATTTCATTTTGGTGGCCGATGGTTTATTCGGCAAATTATTTATTTAATTATTCAGTTGAGTTTTATTCAGTTGTGTGAATGGTTCGTGTTTATTTTCGCATGTACTGTTTTTGTTTTAATTAAAAAAGTTAAAATTGGCTCCAGCTTTTGGAATACTAGGTGGTTAGTAAGTTTTAATAAGTTTTCGACAGTGATGCTAAGGATGAACCAACTGGGATTTCTGTTTTAATTTGGTATAGGACTGATCACCCTGTATTTTATTAGGCGGGGTGTCACATATAACAACCATGTTAGTACGTGACACTCTCTTGAGAATTCTCATCTATCGTCTAGTGTGCACTCATACCGTACTACTAAATGCCTCATAAGTATATCTAATTCATCTCCCATATATTTTATTTTGAGAAGTCACAAGACTATTATTTTAGTTTAGAGATTAATATCTTAATGATTTCTTACGTTACTTATGTATTTCTCAATACTGTTTTGAAATTCCCGAACACTTAGTATAATTTTGGAGCATTTATTCAATAATTATCTACTTATACGCACAGTAGAAGAATTCCATATATACATATATATATATATTAATAACTCATATAATATATATACTGTCGGCAACCCACATAAAATTTATGATGCTGGCATACTATGCTATCAAGTCCCCGTATTTCTCGTACTAAGGGAAATACTAGTTCGGAATCACTCTCGAACTGTATTGACACAATACACACAAAATGGAAGCGAATCATAGTTCCAAGTCACGAAGAGGTCAGCACATACCCCTCACGTCTCTAAGAACCGCCTGACTATCATTCTCAGATAGTCTGTACCAAGGAATCCGATGTTCTAGGGTATAAGTCAATATCCCCCATAAAGGTCCCATCGAGATAAGACGGTCCCGGCGCGGCAACCTCCGTGATAGCAAGTAGCGCGGGTATGATTATTCACAAATATAATATAGATATATACACATGCACTCGGTCATATATATAAATATTATCATTTTCCAATTGGGTTCGCCCACGACCCATAATAATATTTTTAACCGTGCGTAGTACAATTTACCCAATTTTTTGCATAAAGAACCCATCTCATTTTATTCTCAATTATAATCATTTCGTAATTACTTCTCGTCCCTCAAAGTATTCCCTCTTCCTAAAGGTGAATTCAGTAGGTATACCCTCTCTAACATACTGGTCTGAGTCATTCACGAATCTCTCAATTCCTTAGTTAATGTACGCATTATTTCCAATATGTGTCAACCCCCCCCCCGTTAGCCCACGGTTACATCCTGTGACAACCCGCCAATCTGAAATAGGGGGTGGCCAGCCCAATACTCCAATATAACGGAATCATAGATGGAATCATTCTCAGCATCACAATAAAATATAGAGTATCCAGGGTAACCACCCCAAATTTCAGAAAACGGGTTGTCAAAATTTTGATTTGAAAGTAAAGAAATGAAAACAAACAACCCAATTTCTGAAAATATAGGGAAAGACCCAAGACATATATAAATAATACAACTAGAATACAATAAAAAGACCGAATATGATACCGGTCACCAACTGATACACCAATAATGCACAAGTTCAATAAGTTACATATTACATTTCATTAGGCATTTACAAAAGTTTGGGCCTCTCGCCCGAGTAAAAATACCCGATCATAGCTAGAATGTAAAAATGAAAACGTCTATACCAAATGTGTCCCGTAATGCCCGCAATGCATCACGGCTCGCCGAGGACATCGGAATGGAAAATCAAATCAGGCATCCTAGCGACGGAGTACCTGAGCAGAGACAAGATGCATTTGTAACAAGAAATGTAAACGGGTCAGGGCCCGGTTCTATATGAATACCAGATGAATAACGAGTATGACAGTTATGAATATCATCGTACTAGGAAGAATAAAATCTATCTACACAGTTCTAAAACATAGGCTAAGGCAGTAAAGAAAAGCATGAGTTTAATTTAACTAAGCAGGAGAAAGGAAAGATTAACATAAATAAAACTTCTATCATATACCCCAATTCATGTCATAGTTTATTCCTCAAAAGGAAAATAAATCTATAACTATAAGCTCTTTATGGCTTTTATCTCAATTTTAAGCTCTTTGTGGCTTTTATTTTAATTACATTCCCATCCTGGCATTACCATTCCTTAGCAGGAATGTAGTCAACATTAAATGCTCTTTATGGAATTTATAAAACATCAAGTCCCACTTGATTTAGAATGGTTATATTCTTATGCATACAACGATTCTAAGACCGCCCCTCCGATTTTCCCCACTGGGCGCGCCCCTAAATGACCATCATCTTCCAGGGCCTATCTATACAAGACAACCTGGGCTCATAACGCAAACGTCGGGAAGCGGCCATATGCCTGCGGGAGAGTCAAGACAACACCCAGAATCCCCTCACCAGCGCAGAAAAACATAACATAATCGCGCATATGGCCTAGGACTATATCCACCCTGCATTCATTAGCCAGGGGGCATCACCAAGCGCGCGAACTTCCCTTATGATGTCATTTAGAGAGGTGTGTTTAACCAAATTACCATTTATCATGTTGATGATTAAGTAAATTATCATTTACCATCATTTCCATATCCAATTACGTTTTAGCAAATGTATAATTCCATTTATCCGAAACCATATTCATTTACATTTTGTAAATATTTCGCCTTTTTAAATTCGGAGCCGTACGTAATTACATTGACATTTTGACCTTAAAGAATAAATAGACTTTTAATTATTCTCCCAAGATTCGTTGATAGATATAATAAACCCTCAAGGTAGGAAACAAAGTAAGATTTTAGGACGAAAAACAGGGGATCGGTTGACCGGTCCCAAGACAGCGGTCGACCGCGTCTCAAGGTTTTGCTTACGAAGAAAAGCAAAAAGCTTAAAACAGAGGGGCCGGTCGACCGGTAAAGGAATCGTGGTCGACCGCGCTCAAAATTTATGCCCTTGTAGGAAAGCAGCAGGCCTGCCCCCGAAGGCCCGGTCGACCGGTCAGGACTGCAGAGAAGTTAGAAGGATACGATACCAGAGGGTAAATTCCTAAACTTATATAAGTCTGAGTTGTATGCATGTTAGTTATATAGTTTGTAACTGGTAAATTTGTTTTAGTGGATTTTTATTTTACTCCGTAGAGGGAGTCGTGGATGTTTCCTCAGTTGGTGAGGTTTTACCACGTAAAAAATCGTGAACTTAATCTTCCTACATCTTCTCATCTCATTCTTGGTTGTTCTGAGTTTAAAGTTTGTTTAAACTGTTTTATAAACCTATTAGTCAAATCTTGAATAGATCTCGTACATACTGTTTTATTAAACACATCTTGTGTTCAAATAGTTTTGGTTTTTAAGAAAAGAGTTTCTTCAAAAAACTGTTCGGAGTTACTTAAATAGTTTATTTTTAATAAACGGCTTTAGTAACAGATTTTCATTCTTGAGTCGATCGATCAAGCAGTTCTTTCCCAGAATCTGCTATTCTAACTTACGGGTTTCATCACCTTTCAACCTCTAAATCGTACTTAATGCATCCCAAACTCCCAAACAATTACACCACTGATTAAATACACCTATCTACATGATTTTCTACGTAAATCATGTACGAATTCATCAAAGATATCGAATTAAAGGAGCCAATTCAGCAGAATTATCAAGAACCCTAGTTTTGTATTGATTTCCAAAATTCTCATTCTTTTTCTAGATTTCTTTCTATCAAACCATTACAAATTCGTGGGTAATCCTCTACATATGACAAGATTTCCAGGTTTCAGGACTTACTCCCAAAACATGCTATTTAAATCTTCTAAATTCTATCATTCTTCCATAAAAACATGTATTCTTAATTCTACTCTAACATAGGTGAAATATCAACTAGGAATTTGCAAGATAGATACGTGCCTTAAGATCATAGGTCTGATTCCACGAAGTTGGCAGGTATAGACTTGATCCCCTCGTTTCGATATGCATTTTGGTGGTGGTGGTGGTGGTGGTGGTGGTGCAATCCGGTTAGTTCTTGGCCTTGAATTTTTTGAAGACTTCTCTCCTTTCTTCCTCTCACTGTCGTTCTAGACTTTTGAGAATGTTAACCCTAGAAGACTCTCCTAATATCTTATATTAATTCCCAATTTTCTTCATTTAACTAAGACCTAATTTGGAAATGACTAAATCGCCCTTTCGGGGTTTCGATTAGGCCTAAAAATGCCCAGAGGCCCAAACTAAACCCCCGGGTACACTTTTCTGATTATCTCAACCTTCCGAACATGTTGGCGCACTCAAAATGACCATACAGGTGACTTATAATTTATTCACTTTTATAATAATAATAATAATATAGTCCCGACACGACACAGGCGCATCCCGACTTAATTTTCATAATTGTCATATTAATCACTCGTGATAATTTTAATAAATTCAATTCTACATATTACTTTACTCATTAAGTAATATTCAACAAATTTTTAATAATTACTAACTCTCGTCACACTAGTAAATGTTTAAAATAAATTTTCGAATTAATATTAAATTAATTTATCCCAATTACATTTAATAAATCCTCAATTTAAAAGCCATAAAAATATGGGGTATTACAGCTTGAAACCCTATGAGAAACACTAACCTTTGAGAAAATTTGGTTGGCATGTTATGACTGAATCATTTTAATTTTCATAATGAGATTTATTTGATTAATTTTGGTGTGAAATTAATTCGAGTGCTAATAAAAGAAAGACGCATACAAAATAATAGGAATAAGTGATCCTCGATTATGATCCCATTTGGTATAATTATAAATAAATAAATGTATTTGGAGTTAAGATGTTACCCTTAGTGGATGCCTATGTGGAAAAAAAAACGGGATTAGTATTTTAAAACCCCAGTTAGTTATCTTTATGATAACTTATGTCATATTACAACTTCAATGGTTGGAGAGAAGGAGATAAGAGGCTATATAAGATTAAAGAATAAGATAGAACGGAAGAAATAACATGAAGAAAATCTTAATGAATTCATTGGTTAGATAGGAAATAAGAAGGGGTAAAAGAGTTATTAAAATTTTCTTGACAAAACTCGTTACTTCGAGGCTCTTTTCGACATGGTATATCTGTGAATGTGTCTTTGAGATACTTAATAAGTTGTAGAGAATTGAATTATGTACTCAAGGAAATCGTTCTCATAATTTTTGGAGTTCTCATGAATACTCTATGAATTTTTCCAAAAAATGCACAGGATTGGAATTTTCTCGTGTATTTAGTGGATTATTTAGCATTTGAGGTAGGGTTCGTCCTCCTGTTAACCTTTATGTGTTTATTCATATTCAACATGTTTGTATATGTATATTCATGCTATGTGTCACATTTTTATATGTTATATTTATATTATTGATTCTCCAAATGATCACTACACCATAGACCGAGAATGATGACGGTAGAAGGCTCACATGCTCACGGTCCAGGATTGTGACTATAATCAAACCTCACGTGACACAGACTATGACCAAGCCAAAGGGTGACATCCAATGGATATAATCATGAGCATAGACCGTGACCACGGGGGTCACGTCCATGGTACGTGAAAAAATGGGCGCCAAACTCCCGCTAATACTCTCACAAAAGTTGGTTATGACCCGGACCGTGACCAAGTGCGTGACAATCTAAGGGTTTCAGTTAAGTTTCGTTATGGCTTTAGGCCGCGACCATTCTTAAATAGTCATGGTTGTAGTCACAAACCTAGGCCATGACTAACCAACCGTAACCATTTATATTTTACACGCCATGTAACATGGTCACGGTCCAAGATCGTGACCATGTTGCTCACGTGTAAAAAATAAGTGGTCACTGAAGGCCTTGACTACATTCTGTAGATATAAACATCCACGGTCAACAACACATTTCATGCGAACTCTCTCTCTATGCAATGTTTCCCCCGTCTCTCTACACTGCCGCCCTTTCTCTCTTCGATGACCCTCTCTCCTTAGGTGCCCCTCCCCCTCTTCGACGACCCTTAATCTCTAGTTCAGGTATCGTTTCTCCTCTCACTTGTTTTCTAATGGTGTGTTTACTCTGTGTGTATGTGTATGTGTATGTGTATGTGTATGTGTATGTGTATGTGTATGTGTATGTGTATGTGTATATATATGTATATGTGTATGTGTATATGTATGCGTATGTGTATGTGTATGTGTATATGTATGTGTATGTGTATATGTGTGTGTGTGTATATATGTGTGTATGTTTTTGTATGTGTGAGGTTAAAATACCCAAATGATTTAAAGGAATGTGTTGTTTGGGAGGTCCATCTACTGGCACTCAAGGAAAATAAATAATTCTTCACAGTATGATGAATTCCACCACCATCAATGGTTGAAATACCCAAATGAACTTGGGTAGTTTTTAAAGGAATGTATTGTTTGGGAGGTCGATTAATAGAATTTAATGCAAATGCTATATTAACTAACTCTCGATTTATGTCTTTCACCGCCTAGTTTATGATACTGAGATCGATATATCTGTTGACATCATCATATAACACAACCATGTATTTTTTTTCAGTTATACCTAGAGTTGTCTAATTCCTACATCAAAACATTTAAGTGTTGCATAGTCAAGCATGTAACTTGATATTCATGTTGATGTGATCGGTAGATGAGTGACTTGATTACCATATAGATTGCCATGCACATCTTTCAATGTTAATGGATTTAGCACATCTACAAAAGTTTCTGATGCGCTAATAAATATTGTATACATTTAAAATTGGTTGAAAATTTATGGATATGCAAACATGCAATGTTTTCTTTACATGAAAAACTATTTGTATGGACATAACTGAAAATGCATTTATAAGTTGTGTGCAACCTCTAATTGAGAACAATTTTATTTGATTTCAAGACCTGAATTATTCTTGATGGTGGTTCTATACACATTCATATACATAGTTCCAATTTACATCCGTTCTCGTAGATGTAACACCCCGTGTTTTTATTAATTAATTCAAAAATTAGAGAAAAATAAAATTTTGGATTTATTTGTTTTTAATAATTAAATATATTAGTTTGTATATTCAGAATTCGGAAAGCTACATTACAAGACTTTTAATATGAGTATATATAAGTCTTGGGGCATTTAGAAGAGTCCTCAAAACATAAAAATCTCTAAGAGTCCTCGAAACATAAAACTCTTTAAGAGTCCTCAAAACATAAAACTCTCTAGAAAAAAATATATAATAATATTCGACCGTCCAATCGAGCTGAAATGTTTTGTACAACTTCCTCTCGTCTTTAGTTACTATGCTCCCAAATTTTAGCCAATTCCAACATTCCGATAGTCCAGAATGTTTTTTTAGTGTTTATATCCGATTAGAACTCTTTTCTTAATCAAACTCTTAATCCTTTATATATCACAACAAATTCGTGGATGGACTTTTCAAATCACTTTTTCACAAAGTTTTTCATCAGAGAACACTTTCAAATTATTTTCCTCTCATCTACAAACATCAACCTCCAACTTTGTCAAGGTTTTGGCACAAGATTTAAAGGCTTAATTGGGGTTTAATCAAGATTGTTCAAGAACGACTATTTACTAATTTTTCTAGAGGAATCCAACCATGTTACCAGATTTTCTTCATCTTAATTGCAGGCATGAATGCTCTATTCCTTTCCTTTAGTATTATGTGTTTTAAGTGTCGCCTAAATAATTAATTACATGTTTTTCTTAAAATCAATTAGTAACTTAATTAGAGAAAGTGGACACTTAATTTTGGGACTGTTTTTATGAAACTTTTAAATATGAATTAATCTTTGAAACCCTTGGGTGCATAGGTTAGATTATTGGGCTTTTATGATTTTCGGTGTAGGTTCTCATGTAGAATTCTATGGGATTATTTATATGTTATATGGGAAGCGTACACACTTATAGAAATTAGATGACTTATAAAGAGAACGATTATGTCATATTGCAGATTATTGCATGTTAATTAATTTAACATTATTGAATGGAATTAATTGTGTTGAAATCAATGACGGTGTTAGTAATTGATTTAAATTAAATTGGGACCCTTATGATTAAATTTCTATGTTGTGCATATTGAATTTTCATTTTGTGTGATTTGTTTTAGTCACTTTTGCCATTGTGGGGACGAGGGGCTTGTGGGTAGTATATTGCTCACCTCTATTATAGGATGCTTACTAGGTATGGGACTAGTGGTTAGGCCTTGCTTATAATTTATGCTTACTAGGTATGGAACTAGTTAGTGTAGATTCGTCGAGTTTTATATTCCGGGGTGGGAAAAAATTTTATGCTTTACCGTCATTATGCTAGCCTAGGCAAGAGATTGGGACGTGATATATGTTGGTAATTCATCCTATATGTAGGATAAGACGTATGTGTACTTTGGGGACCCTTAGGTATGGGACTAAGGGGTAATCTTTAGGAACCCACATCGAAAAAGTGTGGAGTAATTTGATAATTGAGAATTTGAGAAAATGAGAATTAATGCCTAAGATAAAATTGGGTATTAAAATTGGGGGCGACATAATGTGTCAGGGACCGACATTTTAAACTGGTCAGCGGATGATTTACGTCATGTAGTGTTTGGAACCTTGTCATAGGGTGGGGATGACAGTTTAAACGGACCAGAGTCCATTGACAAGGGGAAGTGTAAAACTTTGGTGGGAGACCACCCGTAGCGGGAGGACCGCTATAATTATACCAATAATAAATTAACGAGAATGATAAATTGGGTTAATTTAATTAAATTAACAACTTGGGGCTTAATTATGTAAAATCATATTGTTGTGCATTGAGAATAACAATTACTGAGGGTAGTTAATGACTTTTGCTATCGCGTTTAATTATACTTCGTTTAATTAAAATATTCTATTGTGATATTTATCATATATAATGATATTGTCTGGGTTCATGGACCTTATTTGAGGGGAGTAGTGTGTATTCATGCTCGGGGATCTGGCCTCGTGCGTTGACTAATCTTTTCAGGAATAAGTCTAGAGAAGTTGCATAAGATTATTTGGAGACTTTCTTGGAGCTGCAACTGGAGTTAGTTACTTTATGCGTATTAGTTTAGTTTAGTTTATTTTTCTTTCCTTCGTATTTACATTGAGACACAGTTTATGGTTTTGATTGGGTCATTTGGTTCCAAAGTTGTGATGGGTTTTATTCATATATTTCTTTATGGATTCAGTTGGATATTATTCAGTTGGATATTATTCAGTTTTATATTATTAGAGATTGGTTATTATTTGGAGTTTTAGCATGTGATAGATCTCTTATCGTACAGTTGGTTATTATCATTTGGGATTGATTCAATTATTTATCATGTGGATTGATTTATTTCTGTCTCATATTTGTCTCATACTAAAAATAGTATTTTAATTACTCGCGCCCGGCTTAGTTTTGGTGGCGGGTGACGCTAGAATTTATCGGGGTGTGACAATAGATTTGCCACATTTTTGGCCCTGTATTGGTTTTAGTCAAAATCGTGCCCACGGAGGGATTTTGTAACTGTGCACATGGCGTAGTCAAAATTTTCAAAAATTATATATAATTGGATCAAAACATGAAAATGCCCAAATTAAACAAACCCAAATGTGAAAATGCCCAAATTAAACAAACCTAAATGTTAAAATAATGAGATGTTGTAATTGGATTTTAAACCCTAGGTTGAAAAACTTAAATTGAATTTTGAACCCTACGGTTAAAATAAGATAAACTTAAATTGGATCGGTTGAATAACAATAACTAGTTAATGATTAATTAGATTCATTACTTATAGGACTCATATTGACACCCTCATATATTTTTCTTAGGAAAAATAAGGCGTGGTGATAACCACTAACAATAAGAGTACGAGAGGCTTTAATTGGTCCGCACTTGTACCGTTTTTATTAAAGGGTGGCATTTAGAGAGTATTCCTATTCACGAGTATGGGAATAAGAAGATAGAAAAATTTAACTACCTTGCAAATCGTGGATGTCATCTCCATCAACAAGAGTACATGTTCAATCATATTCTATTTTCCCAGTAGAAAGCTGGGATGTGGCTGTAGAGAATATATTTTTTGTACATAATCCCGACGTATCCATGATGTAGCTTACACTGTTAGAGAAGGCAAATAAAAATATTCACCCATTATGGATACAACTATGTAAAGAGAGTATTGACCAATACCATGATGTCTCGCGACATATGCACGTTAAATTGAATCTTGTTAAGTTGAAGAAGAAAGGATTTTCAGTTCATGTCACGGACATCTATACATCAATCATAGATTTACTTCTTGTTAGTTAGCCACGTGAAAAAATCCATATATTTCTAAAAAATAATATCGAATGGATGGAGATCAGTCACATTTAACATATATATATATATATATATATATATATATATATATATATATGGTCGTACACATGATTAGTTAGTCGTAAACATGTTAGTATAATGACTTCCTTGCATATTTTTTTTTATTGTAGATAATGTCGAGTGGCTATGGACATAACATACGAAGTAATGACGTGACACTCCAACAAAGATTCTCATCTCCTGTACCCTAATAAGGATTCTCATAACCACACGGAGAAAAATTCTCTACTCTACCATTAGTTCACTCTACCACTCCATCTACGAGTAGGAAACAAATGCATGTTACTCCAACACCCCCACCCCACCTCCCAATAACTCTTGAGAAAATGAGAAGAATCCCATTGGGTTCTTCCTTCTCGGGAATAATCCTACTGTCAATAAAATGACCTCCATATTTTTAAATCCCAATGTTTGTCGCTTCAAAAAATGAATGTGGGGATTGGAGCGGCAGATAATTGGAACTTAGTTGATCAAGCCATCAAGGATGACATTTATGACTAGCCTTGTAAGTGTTTTTCACTCCTCGGCCATTTAAAGAAAAAGGTTCTTTCGCGGGTTGCTAAACGATTGAGAACGTATTGGAGAAACCTTCGGTAGAGACATTTCTCGATGGGGGTATTGAGCTCCGACATTTTGTCTATGAAAGATAGAGTCCCTGTGAATGTTGAAATGATTATTGATTAATGGAACAACCTTTTATAAAATAAGGCTATGGACAAAAAGTTGGTCAAGAGGGATAAAAAATAGAGTGAAAAGAGTTGATATCCACAGACTGGGGTCTAAATTGTATGAAGATTTAAAGAGTGAATGGTCAGATAGGACAAAAGGTGGTCCAGATGCCAGAAATAAACTAATCGGGGTAACTTGTACGTACATGCCCGATGGGACAAAGATAATAAATTCCCACCACACTTGGCTCCGACTCTGGTGAGTATGAACAGTTATTCATTTATATATATACACTTTATATAAAATAATGTTAAAATCGTAAGACTAAATATAATTTCACTCTACATGAATCGATCGAAGCCATTAGCAGTCAATCCAGTTGGAGCCCTTAGGATGACATTAAAAATGATGCCCTGACCCAAACCTTTAGAATTGACAAAAGAGGGGGGATGAGAGGTGCCAGAACACATATGCCGAAAACCAAATTAAAAGACACTACACCTCTCGTGGATGAGCTCTCTTCGGTTAAGAATCGCATCTCGAGCCAAGTGGAAAGTTAGTCCAAGATAGATGGGGATGTCCAAGAGATTAAAAGTAACTTAGGAGTTTTGATGAGTGAAATCGGGAGCTTGGTGTCCTTATTTACTCAAGGTTTTCGACCTCTATGCCTCATTAAGGTTTCCCATACCCTCATTCTCAAGCTTTTCCCTATCCTCCGTCTCAAGGTTTTCCCTCCCAAATTCCGCCTCCTTCAACATTCCCCTCCATAATGCCTTTGCCTGCCACAGTCCCTAGATCATCGTCATCCACTAACAGTGATTATGGCGAGCAATATTATTTTAGAGACTTGACCATTAGTAGGATTATTGACGCGCGCACACTCATTTCGTTGATTATCGAAATTTATGTTCACAATTGCCCTTTGCAGATGAGTGAGGCTCAGATAATGGTTGATGAAATATAGACTGGTTGCGGAGAAAAGTTCATGCACGTTGACAGCAAAAAGGAAATGTGCTGAAAAAGTGTTATAATACTTTTACCACTTGGCCAATTTATTATTGTTCAAGCCTAGGCTATGAACAATTTTTGACAATTTGTAATATTTGAGAACTAGTTGTAATATTTTGTTTATTTAAGTTATTTTAATTTTACTGGTCTTTTGCTAACAATTTTTTGTATATGCAACATGAATTTAAGTTTAAGTTGTTTAATTTGAGTTTAATTTGTGTTGAATAATTTGCATGAATTATGACTTGTGCGTTCTTGTATGAAACATGACCTTTGTTCCAACCTATTAACACGTGTGAATTGAATTTTGAAGATTATTTAATGTATTTCCCACAATACAAAGAGTGGATGGGGGAGAGTAACTGAATACCTGATAACCATATAAAGGACGTCCAAGAATTTGTTAAATATGCATATAAAAATCTTAAAAGTGACAAGATTTTGTGTTTGTGCACATGTTGTATGAACGAAAAATATAAATCTTTAGAAGAATTTGAGTTGTATTTACTAAAATGGGGAATTTTTCAAAACTATAATATATGGACATACCATGGTGAAAAGAATGTACCTTATGTTCCAAAAGAATCATCGGTAGCCGATCGCGTAACAGAACCCCACTGAGTGGAAGCAACACCTGATTCGTCAAAACATCATCCTTTGATAGACTTAATTGATGATGCTTACAAAGTCCACCACCATCAAAACCACCAACCTTACGATGTAAGGTGGGTGGGTGGGAATATCATGTGTCATCCGATTGATTCTCTCATCTGGAAACTTTCAAACGCACGACACCGTGTATTTGCAAAGTAATCGCGCAATAACCGTCTTGCATTATCAACCGATGGGTTTAACCCTTTCAATAATTTAAGCACTAATCGGATTTATTGGCCAGTTCTCATGGCGCCTTTAAGTCTCCCTCCAACACTATGCATGAGAAGGGAGTTCACATTGTTATCTTTATCGATACCCAAGCCGAAGGCTTCCAGTGATAATATTGATATATTCTTCGCCACATTAATCAAAGATCTTAAAGAGTTATGGAATAAAGGCATGAGGGCATTTGACTCTCTTAAGGGTGAAGAGTCAACACTTAAAGCAATGGCAATATGAGAGATCCATGACCTTACTGCTTATGGAACCTTATTCGGCTACAATTTTCATGGTTATTATGGATGTCCCATATATGGGGATGAAACTAAATCCACTTAGCTACATCATAGTGGTAAGATGAGTTATACGGGTCATTGTAGATTTTTATCGACCAGTCTCCCTTTTAGGAACGACAAGTTTAACTTCTTACCCGTCGATCATGAGCGTAGGATGGAACCTTCTCGTCTTTTTGGACAACAGATCGAGGAGAAGGTGAAGGCAGTGACTACAGGGAATATATATGTCGGTAAACACTCTTAGTTTGTAAACCTGGAGGGTAAAGATAGGGGGATCCGAACGACCCTAGTAAAATGAAGACATGGCCTAGACAGTCAATATTTTGTACTTGTCGTATTGGAAAGATCATCGTGTAAGAGGCATGATATTGATGTGATGCACACAGAGAAATATGTCGCGAAACATTTTATAGGAACATATATGGGTGGATATTATATAAAAGATGGAGAGCAGACGCGTCGTGATCTGCAGAGGATGAAAATAAAGAAAAAATTACGGTTAAAAAATGATCCTATATCAGGAAGAATTTTTATCCTCGGCTGCTTTCACTTTGACTACGACTGAGAAAAATATTCCCCTAGACACATTGTTTAACGTGAATACTCCGGCTCGTTATTCCAATAATTTACGCAGGGTAGTAAGCTGCTAAACAAATGACCGAAAATAGTACAAGTCTCATAACTGGCACATCATCATTAATTTAATCCCTGTGTTATTTGACATTGCTTCTCCAAGCACAAAGATCTCCATCGGGCAATTATGCAAAAATGTTTGTGATTTACCCTACTTTGTTCAAAAGTAGCAAACAAAAAGCACATTAAATCTGCGAAATCAACTTTAGACGAGGCAATTTGTGTATTAAAGAAATATTTTTCTTTATTGTCCTTCGATGTCAGAATCCACCCGCTTGTTCATTTAAGCGATGAGGCTTTGTTGTGTGGTCCCATTAGGTGTGCTAAAAGTATCCTTTCGAGAGCTTGGGAAAATCCATCAAAGTTTATGTTAAGAATACACAGCATATTGAATGATCAATTGCTGAAGAATGCATAATTGTGGAATCATCCCTATACGCTCTGGAACATATGCCAGAAAAAGAGCTTAGGAGGTTCAATCCTTATGGAGAACGAGTGATCGAGGAACCTAACAAGTTTGAGGATGAATTTTCTTTTGGTAACCTTAAAAATGTGAGACTCACTCATCTACAATACGATCAAGCACCTCATTACGTCTTCGAATTGCAAGATAAATTTGAAGATTAGAGGTAGTAAGTAGCTACATAATTAATTGGATTATTCCTATTTGATTATATGTATTCTATATAATGATCTAAACTCTACAATTTACCTTTAGGGTAGTACGAAAACAAAATGGCCTAAAATCAGAGGAGAAATTGCATAACGAATGATTTTAGGGCATGGATATCAAAAGAAGTCATTTCCACCTCTAATGTGTACGGTTATTTATTCATGTGTGGTAAAAACATGCCCTAATACCAAGTCATTAATAAATGCAACTTCTAAAAAGAGATTATGTCTCTTCAAGGCTTGTACGCCTAGCAAAAGGTCAAAAATTTCATGCGAAAGAGTTTAAAAAATTCTGCACTAACGGTTTTGGTTTGGTTTCATATCCATTTGAGGAAAAACTTTTGATGCAAAACAAAAAAAATCAATTTTTTCCTTGACTACTTGTGTCTCTAGTAAAAGAGATAAAAATCCAAAAGATACGGTGCTAACCAATTATGGGATTTTCCAATAACTCATGGAACTCGATTACTTAGATTTCACAGAAATCGTATTCTATTGTGACTGGGTGAAGGTCGAGGACACTACGAATGCTTGTAAAGTTGATCGTGACTTAAAACTTATCATGGTAGATTTATCAAATATGAAGAGTAAAGATCGCATAGTCAACGAGCCTTTTATTTGTTCCTTTTAGAACATAAAGAAAGTATTCTACTCAAAGAGCATAAATAATGGCAATTGGTCTATTGTTGTGCATGCGCCAAAGGGTTATAACTACTCAAGAAGATGCATTAAAGGCTTCTAAAAAGTTCCAGTCTTCTCTTGATGACAACCCAAATTTGAAGGATCTTTTAGTTGATATAGAGGAAGATTTAGTATAAAAATATTATTTTACCCTTGACAATCCTATTTGTATTATATTATTATATTGTCCCTTGACAATCCTATTTATATCCAAATTGTATCCTATTATGATATTAGCACTATATTGACATTTTACTTTGATTTATGAATGTCTAGTTTGATATATAAAGGTTTAGTTTGAATTATGAATATTTAGAATGATTTATAAATAAACTAGGATGGCAGAGGACCAATGTAACTCGTTAGAACTGATCGCGTAGTCACGGGACTCTCGATTTGATAATATGACAAAAATTTACAAATATATAGACTTAGGCTTAAAAACATGCCGCTAAAGAGAGAAAGAACCCAAGATACCCCCAAATGGCCTCCTAAGAAGCATAAACACCTCGCATGGGACCAATGTAACTCGTAGGAACAAACTGCATAGTCATGGAACTCCCAATATGAGAATTTGATGAAAATTTATAAATATCTAGGCTTAGGCTTAAAAACATGCAGTTAGAGAGAAAAAACCTATTACAACTCCCAAATGGCTCTGTAAGAGGCACAAACACCTCGTACATAACTAATGTAACTCGTAGAAAATGACCTCGCAATCACAGGACTCCCAATTTGAGAATACAAAAAAACTTTGCAAACATCTAGACTTAGGCTTAAAAACATGCCACTAGAGGGAAAAATCCAAAACAACCCCTTAAGGCCCTGTAAGAGGCACAAACACCTCGCACGGGACTAATGTAACTCGTAAGAACTGATCGCATAGTCAAGGGAGCCCAAATTTGAGAATATGATGAAATTTTGCACATGTCTAGACTTAGGCTTAAAAACATGCTGTTAGAGGGAGAGAACCCAAAACAACCCCCAAACGGACCCATAAGAGGTACAAACACCTCACACGGAACCAGTGTAACTAGTAAGAACTGAACGCATAGCCACGAGACTCCCAATTTGAGAATGTGATGAAAATTTATAAATATCTAGACTTGGGATTAAAAATATGCCACTAGATGGCAAAAATACAAACCCCCCAAATGGCCCCATAGGAGGCACGGGCACCTTGCACGGGACCAATGTAACTCGTAAAAACTGACCTCGCAGTCACGGGACTTCCGATTTGAGAATATGATTAAAATACGTAAATACCTAGACTTAGGATTAAAAATATGCCTCAAGAGGGTGAAAACCCAAAATAGCCCCCCAAACGACCCCATAAGAAGCACGAACACCTCGCACGGGACCAATATAACTCATAGGAACTGAACGCGTAGTCATGAGATTTCCCGCTTGAGAATATGATGAATATCTACAAATATCTAGACTTAGGCTTAAAAACATGTCGCCGGAGGGTGAAAAACCAAGACCCTCAAATCTCCCCAAAAGATGCACGAACACCTCGTACGGGACCAATGTAACTCGTAAGAACTGATCGCGTATTCACGGGAGTCCCAATTTGAGAATATGACAGAAATTTGCAAATATCTAGACTTAAGTGTAAAAACAAGCCACTAGAGGGTGAAAACTCAAGACCCCCAAACGGCCCCAAAAGAGGCACGAATACCTCGTACGGGACCTATTTAACTTGTAGGAACTGACCCTGCAGTCACGGGACTCCCAATTTCAGAATATGATGAAAACGTATAAATATCTAGACATATGCTTAAAAACAAGTCGCTAGAGGGTGAAAACCCATATTGCTTAATTGTATCCCGATAGTGCGACGAAAATTTGCAAATATCCAGACTTAGCTTGATTTATAAATGTTTAATCTAATTTATGAATGTCCAGTTTGAATTATGAATGTTTAGTATGATTTATGAAGTAACTAGGATGCACGGTGCTTTTGTTTGAATTGTCAAGTCCATGGTTACAATATTGCTTAATTGTATATGAATTGGTTGCTGAATAAAAAAAATTTCATTAGGGGTTGTCTAAAAAGAATTTTTTTATTAAATGGATATGGTGTCAACCCAATTCCATGACCCCCATTTTAAAAAAAACATTGTCACGGTCCAATACCGCGATTATGTTATTATTTGTTTTTTTAAAAGTGGGGGTCACGAATTTGGACTGTGACCCATTTTCAACATCGTCCCACACATGTTCACGGATTAGGTCCGTGACAAACATCAGTCCACACATGGTCATGACCCTAGTCTGTGACCATAGGGTCACGACCCAACTCTATGATCATAAAGTCCAATACTATCCCACGGAGAAGCCGTGACCTTCATTTTGGGACATAGAGGAAGTCCATAATCACGTTTTTTGGTCACATAAAAAATGGTCAGGGACCTCGGCCATGACTCGAGGCCCTGTTCATGGACTAGGTTTGTGACCATCTTCGATATATAGTGTAGTGGATGATATGTTGATGTGCTTGCCGAGTAGATTTTGGAGTTACATTAGATTATTTCATGATATATGGGTATATATATTAGGTAGAATTTCATAATGTTAATTTTGGTAAAATAATCTTTGATAGAATATAATTTGACCTATTGATCATATGTGTATAATATTGGTGGATGCTAGAAATCCTTTAGCCAAACAACCTACTGAACGGGGTCTACCATTTGGATTGTTCCTTTACCTTTTATCTCGTAAGTCGAGCTATGGACAAATATGGGTTGCTAAACCACTATGTAGGATGATGAGAGAGTACCATTGTACCTTGAGATTTTGATGGTATTTGTGAAAATGGCCATGGTATGGTAGGAGGATGATTTGTAATGGAGGAGGGAATATTCACACATTAAGAGGAGGGAGGTGCGATAGGAATTTTTATCATGGGAGTTGGGAAGTGTATGCATACACGGTACAACCCTAAGTGATACTTGGAATTTAGATGGAGTGTCATTTGCATACCTTTGTTATATTATGCATACACGAGTATGTGGAGACACAATGCAACATTTATACGACCTACTAAGCTTCCCACTCACCCCCGCCCAGTTTTATGTATTTTAAAAATATATGCGAGTACTTATTTTACTATTAGCTTTGATGCGGCGATTTTGATGATTAGAATATGGGGACTTTTAAAGGGCTTTGTACTTTATTATATTTTACTTAAAATATTGTACATACTTATTTTATTATACAAGCAATTATTAGAAATTAAGGTATTTTTAACGTAATGGTAAAAGAGATTCTATTAATTCAAATTGTGTTATTGAGCTTCCACAAATATTTAATTTAACAGTTGAGCTTTGCAAAAGAGTTTTTAAAGTTTAAAATTGTCTTATTTTTTATTTTTTATTCTTAATAGCACCTCGGAATTTCCTCGAGGTGTTACAACCACAATGACATCTAATGTCTAGAGTTTTCTTTTCTTCATCCTCGTTTATAACTTCAATGGTTGTTGCATGTGTTTTGGTGAAGTGGTGGTTGAGAATGTTATGTGTATATACATATTTGGTGGGAACTTTGTGTGTTTTGTTGGCACTTTATACAAGTTGGGCTAGTCAAATGTCGTGAATAATGCAGTTAGATGGTGACTCGGCCTTTATTTGTAATTTTTACTAACGGGATTTTAAAAAATTATTTATTTTTTCTTGAAGATGAAACGTTTAGGTTAAAATGGCAAAAACTAAAAGACTGGATCCATCTTTAAAAATTTCCCCAAACATGAGGGTTAAACTTGCAATTAACGCTATATAGTAATAACTAAAGGGATGAATGAAAATGCGACGGTCCCTCTACGTGTGTGTCCTTTAGGTGAAAATATTTTTTCTTTTTAATAACTTTTTCCAATTTTATTTAGCATCAATTTTGTGAACCAAACAAATTAAGCCAATTTTATCTTCTTAATCCTAAACATGCATCTAGTGTGATTAAGCAAGATAAAGTAAAGAATGCTCACAAAACACGCCGATGTAGGAGGAAACCACTAAGGGAAAAAAATCTCGGACGATTCAGGTCATACAATCACTATGATACAGTTTTACGAAGGAAGATTACAGTGTTACTCAACGACTCGATCCCATAAGTCTTGACGCCTCTTGTTCTCTTCAATCGCTCCTCCACGGTGCAATGCAGGAGTCCACCTACGCCAGGTCCACAGTACACGAGTCCACGTGTACCTCGATATCCACCGATACAGCCTGATTAACCATCAATAAGAAAGTATGGAGTCCACCGCACGAAACAGGTTCTTCGAATGATGAAGAATCAAATAGTGGTGAAAACATAAGATCTATTTAATATATGGTTATGTAAAACTCGAATCTTGTTAGGGGTGGCAATTTGTGTTTTTGGGTCGTGTTTCGGGGCGACACAACATGAAACAATAAGAGTTTTTTGAACACGAACACAACATGACATGACACGACACAAATTCTTATTTTTTTAGTTGACACGAACACGAACCAAATAGAATACGACATAACACGACACGACACGACACGAATAACACGATTTCTTAAATTTTACACTAAATTGGACATAAATAAACACAATAACCCAAATAAAAACACGACAAGACACGATAACACGGATCATAATTTTGACACGAACACGACACGACTTCGTGTTAAAAAACATGAACACGATAAGCCATGTTAATTTCGGGTCAATTTTGTGTCATGTCGTGTTGTGTTATCGTGCGGTGTCTAAAATTTTCACCCCTATATCTTGTAAACACAAAGGATGTTTTATGCTTTGGAAACCTTTGGTAAACAATTGCAGAAAACGTATAGGTTCGATTTTGTTCTGTATGTTCTGCCCGCCTGATTTTCTGAGCAAAAAAATGCCTAAAATAAAAACTTTGATGCGGCGAATCGTTTTAACGAAAAAGTGATGTTGTTTGAACGAAATGACCATCTCATTAGAACAAAATGACCACTTCATTTGAATGACACCACAATGTCGTTTGAATGACTTAGAATGTCTTTTGAACCATATAAAAATCAATATGAATGTTCATACGACTTCTAAACATAAAATAACTCAGAAAAATCATTTTAAAAATATTTTAAATCAGATTTAAATAAAATAACATCCTCAGAAAAATTTATCGAGAGTCTATAACCCATTATGTATTCATACCTGAGAGAATCTCGAAAAACTAAAGTGAAGACGTGAAACGTGCATCGAAACTATGGCATGATTTATCTTTGAAGCTTGATCGCTACGTCTTCAAGACAACATCATAGGCTTAATGGGAATCATGACAAGTAAAATATATCCTATGACTCAAAGTGGTTTTTGTCCGGAATAATGTCAATACATACAAATTGATACTATTTGAAAATTTATCCTTACAATGATCATGTGTGTTTGATGCACGAGTTTATTGTATTTGTATATTTGTATTCATATATTTATGTTATTTTGTATTTTTAAAATTTTGTAAGTTAATTTTGTGTTATACTCATATGAAAGTGTTTAAGCCATATTCAATGGTCGTAAAATTCTATCAAGTCAATTTTTAAGGTTATTTGGGTTATCGCCCTAATTAGTTTTGTATGTTTGGGGATTAACCCCCAATCAAAAAAATATTATAAAATTAACCCCCATTTTTCACTTTTAGCGATACTTTTTTAAAAAAATGTGTCGTTAAAAATATCAAAATGATTTAAAAAGTGTCGCTAAAAGTGAAAAATGAGGGTAATCCTGCAATGGTTTCCATCTGTCGCGACACTACCACACACAACAATTGGAATGTTGCGACAAACCCAACTTTCTTAATTACTACATATATATATATATAAGTAAGTAAGAATGTGGGATTGTGAAAATATTCGGTCCGCATCATTATGTCTTTGTAGTTGAGCGACTCCACAGGCTCTGACGTGACTTCCCGATCATCGGGTTGTCAGGGTTGTAGATTGGGTTCGTCTTGTAAATCGTCAAGAATCATATTGTGAAAAATAATACGCATCATCATGATGCAACTTAGGTCGCCACAATACCAAAAATGAGATGAGCCTTTGACAATAGAGAAACAAGATTATAAAACACCAAAAGCTCGTTCAACATCATTCCTCGCGCCCACTTGACACTATGCAAATTATTTTTATTTTGTGGGTTGTGGTTACTCAATGGTATGAAGAAAAGTAGATCATTTCGGGTATATGTCACTAGCATGGTAGAAGCCTGTGTTATACGAATGCTCGTTAACAAGGTAATTTCATTTAGGGGGTCTATGGTGGAGTAACTCCTTGAAAATGTTCGATTAGTGGAGAACATTCAAATTGTTGTTAAAACTCGACATATCGAATAATGCATGACAAACCATAAGTCATGATCAACTATGATCTACAGTATTATCATTTCTTTCTTTTGGTGACCTCTATGCGTATCCTGTTAAGTCACCGAACAATTCTTTCACTCTCAGTGCATATAATCTATGCAACCCAACATGTCTGAGAAACCTCATCCCACCTCCTTTACGAGAAATCATCGGACATCATGGGTCGTAGTTGTTCATAATTAGTGGGTCATATATAAAGCATACACAGCACTGCAAAATAAATTTAACGTTTCAGTGGAAGTGTTATTCGCAATTCAGTCATTTTTCGTGTGTTGAAAAAATTCTAATTTCCACATGCGTACTTTTTCCTTACAAAATAGTCATCGAAAGAAAATATGTACTCAAGGATATGGAGGAACAACGAGTGTCGCATAAGGAAACAATGACTGGCGCTATCGACGTCTTTAATTGGGTACACATCAAAACAACATTCTATTAATCGTTGGTGATCTCCTTCCCTATCTTTGTCGATAACATTTTGACTGAATATTGATACCTGTAGCGCGTTCGCTTTTATTTCTCAACGACCACCAGAAGTTACGGAATTTCAGTTGTTATCACGTAGAGTACTTTCTCATCATATTCTTCCTTCGATGTCTCGTTTATAATTTTGTCGAGGGAGTCGTCGGACGAAGAAGACATTATCTTATAGCAAAGTGAAAGAAACTTCACAACTTATATTTTATGAATTTTAAGTTAGAAATTAGTGTCAATTGGCATTATTTATAGAGGATTTGGAAAATTAGTCATTAAAGAAAAAGATAGTTAAGAAATGAATGTTGATCCCGCGATATACCACCTCTCGTGGAAAAACAAAAGCGTGCAATATTTGGTTAGCTGTGGGAAAGACCATTATGCTTAATGCTTTGGAGCTGCCACCCATTTTTGGTGGAACAAAATGCTCCAGTCCCTTGAAAATGGTCTTACTTGGTCTGTTGTGCTACCTTTAGGTAGTATAGAGAAGAAATAGATTAGGGGTGTGAAACTGACGAATGCAATACAAATATCATAGTATCCATTATCGTTATCCGTATACAAGTGCATCGTCTGTATCCTTATCCATATCTACTCGGGGTAGTACACACAACTATACTTAATAGTATATTTTCGAATTTTTCGAATTCAGATAATATCCATATCCATTTATATGATTTTTTACCAATAAGTCCCGTGTATATTCATTATGCGTATTAAGCATTAATTTGAAAAAAAAATTCTAAATTTTAACAAAAATAATTTATACACAACATTATAAAAAATTTTGAAATTCAACTAAAAAAAATTAGAGAATCAAATTTTGGGAGGCTTAAAAACAAGTGTTAGCATTTAATGTGTACTAAGTAATTTCGTATTGACTTAATAACGGCTCATATTTGGTCAATGAGAGTTAGAGAAAGCATTTTAGTGAACACATAAATGAAGAAATATTGGGTCTCAACTACACTACATTAGCAAGACCACTATCTATGAGTCGTCGTGAATATGTCAACTATCTATGAGTCGTTGTGAATGTCAATTGAATGAAACAATGTCTAAAGTTATAGTGACTTTAAAAACAAGACGACTAATGTAGGATAAAGACATAGTATGTAAAATGGTATTAATGGAAAAAATGGATAGAATTTTCTTTATTGTATTTATATAGTAAATAATTAATGATTTAAATTGTTTGCAAAAAATCATCGAGATGATTAAATTACACAGACACACACACACACACACACACACACACACACACACACACACACACACACACACATATATATATATTACAAATACGGATATTCAGAATGGATATTCGTAAATACCGATAGTATATTTTGGATACGGATGATCTGTGACAGATACCTTGGTATCCGTATCCGTTTTTTATCGTATTTAAAAGTTGTATGTGAATCCGCTCATTCGGATACCACCTTTTAAATCATCATTAACAATTAGTGAGATCATCTTAGTTTGTGTAAAATATACATATTCTTTACATTTTGTGGTCTCCAATAATTGTGTATATTTACAATGTGTAAAATTCTTGTGTATACTACACAACAATTTTACACTACCACATCAACTTCTTCTCCCCAATCCTGCCTCTTTCTCCCCCTCTCTCATTCCAGTTAAAAGCAAAGCCAATATCAATCGTATATATCAAACCGTATCTCATTAAGATTGACATGTTTTGGGTTCACTTGCTAAAGGGCAAGTAGGTTATCAAAAGCTTGTCACTACATATGAATTTTTTTCCTGAAGCGTGTTCTAATATTATTCGTTGGATCCTTTAACATTCCTTTTACACAACGATTTTAATAAGAACTATTAGATAAGAAAATGGAAAATGTTGGTTCGAGATTCGAAAAAGGAGAATTCCCCTCATCTAAAATTACAATATTTGGTTAAAAATTTAGATTCCTGAAATTTAAAATTCCCAAGAAATTGAAATTTTCCTTCCCTAATAAAATGGGGGGATTGTTATATTTCCGACATTTCTAACTTACTTTTGTGGTTCTTACACACACATACTCTCTCTCTCTCTCTCTCTCTCTCACATACACACACACACACACACACACACACTAGGATTCGGTTATTGAGAAGGTGGAGAGAAGATTGGCAAGGTGGAAGTAGACTTATTTGTCAAAAGGGGGCAAATTGATATTAATTAAAAGCACTATATCTAGCTTACCTCTTACTATCTTCCTATCCTTCTTATACCAGTTTTTGCTCGTCGAAAGCTTGGCAAGTTAATAAGGGATTTTTTGTAGCAAGGAAACGAGGTTAGTTTCAAGCATTGTCTGGTGAGCTGGGAGGGGGGGTGCAAACTGGTGAGGGAGGGAGGAGCAGGAGTGAGAAATTTAACTGTTTTCAATAAAGCGCTATTAAGAAAGTGGTTGTGGAGGTTTTCAGATGAGACAGATAGGTTGTGGAGAAAGGTGGTCGTGGCGAGTTTGGGTTTGACCACAAAGGCTAGAGTTCAGGGAAATGAAGGTTTCCACACGGGGTGGGACTGTGGAAACACATTGAGGGGGTGGAAGGAGTTCCCACGACACACTCCCCTGTCTGAAAAATGGGGAAAATGTTAGGTTTTGGAGAGACATAAAGGGAGATCGTCCTTTAGAGGATGCATTTTCTGGCTTATTCCACATTGCGAGTGAGTAGGGCAGATTGATAGATCAACACATTTGGAGGGATGGGGATAAGATTGGATTGGATTGAACCCTAGGTTTAGAAGGTGGCTAAGGGACTGAGAGTTGGAGGAGGCGGATGTGATGTTTGATTAGTTAGTGGGGTGAGTTTTTCCACGAGGAAAGGAACATGTATGGTAGAGGAGGAGCAAGAAAGGGGAATTCGAGAAATTATGTTGTTTTGGTGGGTAGTGGGGGGATTCAGTTCCCTTGGAGGAGCATTTAGCATACTCGCGCTCCACAAAAAGTTATTTTATTTGTATGGACAACAGTGAAACGGGTAATCATGACGATGGATGGGTTAAAGAAGAGAGGTAGGCACATGACAAGTAGGTGTTCGGTGTGCAAGAATGTTGAGGAAACAACTAATCACTTGTTGCATTGCTGGGTCGTTAGGGGACTTTGGGAGATCATTTATTCCATCTTTGGAATGAAATGGGCGAGGGCCAAATTGATTAGAGAGGCGATAGCAACGCAAGGATATGTGTATACGTGTGTTGAAGGGGAGGGTCTTGTGTGGAGAAAAGCGCCTTTATGTATTTTTTGGACAATTTGAAAATATTAGGAATAATAGATGTTTTGAGGGAGATGAGATCGCCAATAAGACTTCGATACTCTTTTTTTAACACTTTGCATAGGTGGTTCAAGGAGGAGGCACATACAAATATTCTAAGTTTTATTATTTTTTTAGAGGAGATAGAAATGGAATTTTAATTGTATTTATAATGGCTTGTTTTTGAGTTTTTAATTGAATTTTAATTTTCATTTTAATTGTATTAATACAAGACTTCGATACTCTTTTTTGAACACTTTGCATAAGTGGTTCAAGGAGGAGGCACATACAAATATTCAAAGTTTTATTATTTTTTTAGAGGAGAATGAAATGGAATTTTAATTGCATTTATACTG
This sequence comes from Sambucus nigra, assembly GCA_949130495.1. Taxonomy (NCBI): domain Eukaryota; kingdom Viridiplantae; phylum Streptophyta; class Magnoliopsida; order Dipsacales; family Adoxaceae; genus Sambucus; species Sambucus nigra. The sequence continues at coordinate 269,053,558 of OX422218.1, read as the reverse complement.
GCTTGTTTTTGAGGTAATGGAGAGGGTTGGAAGGTTTTGATTTCCCAACCCCCCGTTTTGTTTTTAAGTCCTTTAAGGACTTTTGTATATTTCTTACATATGAGTGTCTACCCCCTTAGGCAGCTTTGATATATATACTCTCGTTAGTTATAAAAAAAAAAAGATAATTTATGTTTGAACCAAACAATGAAAAAGTATTCAAGATTTCAGGAATTTGGAAGTCTGGAATCGAGAATTTTCATTCCCTTTCCAAACCTCGAACCAAATGAGCTCATATGGTTTTGTGCAAATTCACCATGACACATCATATACACACAAATTTATACATCATGGTTGGAGTTGGAGATTCTCTGAGTGAAGCTAAAAAAATGGCAACAATTTACAGGGGGAGGTGAGTATGCCAAAATGTAATGAAGCAAAGCTTCAAAACCCACAAATCAAACTGGCTTTTAAATCAGGGTACAAATCACACACTTGGCTTGTATTTAAGAAAGCTAAGCTTCATTATCAGGTGACCAAGAAACTGGGAAATTCACCGGTTTCCAGCCCTGCAAATACTATAGAAGGCAAATTGAATTTCATATCATGTAAGACCTCAAAAGTATATACTATTACTGTACTTTTGTTTCGGTAATTATAATACGATGAATCTAAATTCTCAAAATATGCTAGATGGACCCAAACAAGTCATGTAATAAGCCATACCGTAATATAAACATAAAGCAACTCATTCATTACTTAATACTACAATTAGACAGGCATCAAGACTAAACTAGAAAAAGGTCAAAACAAGAACAAAGTTTTTTATTAATTACTTTTCAATAGTGAAGGAATGCAGAAATGGCATAGAATAAATGTCAAATAAAAATAACCAGCCATTGATAGCTTGATGTAGCTCATAGAAAACATGCAGTCTACTTTGGCAGCACTTATAGTACTATGAAGAACTGAAGATCATCATATGTAATGTAGGCAATATACTAATTTACCAAAACACATTGTTCAAGCATCCAAGACATTCGAGATTAAAATAAGGGTCCTTTTTGGTTATGTTTTCAGAAAACTTGGTTTAAAAACTATTTTTAAGAATAGTTTTATAATCCATTTTTTTGTGTTTTAAGTTTTTTTAAGCGATTGGTAAACTTCAAAATTTATATAGTAAATTGTATATTAAAGTATAAATGAATGAAAATAGGGAGAATGAGCATTTCTAACATAATAAAACAAGTTTCTGAAAACAACAGTTTAAACAAATGATTTTTTAAACTCAATTTTTAAAAACAGGTCTACCAAACGCAAATTGCAACTAGAATTGTGTTTAAACACATAAAACAATTTTTAAACACAACCAAACAATCCAAGCATTTTGGGGTGAAAGAACTCCATATGGAACATTTGGGGCAATCCACCTAGTCCCAAAACCATCTTAGCAGTAATTGCATTAGGCGTAAATAAAGTAAAGACAGATTTTCCCTTGGCTATCTTATTTTGTCTTACTATGTACAAACTTTAAAATTCAATCTCTCAAAATAACTCAATTTTTAAACGAAAGTTCTTGACGAGATTATCAAAGAGATCTATGCACGATATGTTATTCTAAAATATGCAAAATTTCTAACTGGGGTGCATGCAGAGCCGCCCCTTGAGGGATAGAAATTTGATGTCTTGGATTCTGATTGGCTATTACCGCTGGCGCGGACCCATTTCCATAAATGATGTGAGACCCACCAACAGTATTTGACAAATCAGAATCCAAGACATCAAAAAGTTTGATGTCTCCAAACATCAAACTTTTTTCCTCCCTAGAGGTAGGCCCCCACCCCCCAAAAAAATAAATAAATAAAACTTATTTTTGACGTTTTATAAAAACTGTCATAAAAGAGGACTTTTAAAACTAACATAAGAAGGCCTCCAAAAAACAAGTGTGTGCATCATTGCCCTAGCCCCCAGCGACTGGCATGTAGGCAGCATCCTGAAATGGCCCCAAAAATTTTTGACAAAAATACACCTGTGATTTGTGAATTGCCAATTTGTCATAAACCTCAGAGTTTTTAAAATATTCAACAGACCTCCCTTCTGTTAAGAAACTGTTAATGGATAAGATAAAGTAACTCACTGAACCAAAATCTGTAAAACCTGAGCTTCACCTAGAGACCTAGGGAGGAAGTGTATTAGGTGGACCAAGAGTGAAAATTGAAATAATAATGGTGCAGAGAAGAATTTAATGTGGTTCAGCTAAATGTGTTGTGTCCACAGTGGAAGCAATCTCTTCTCTTTGTATTGATGTTGGGCCGGTAGGCCAATTTACAGGTGACTGTAGGATGAGTTACAAATGCTTGGAGGCCAAATATAACAAGTTGTCAGGAGGCTAAGTATTACCAAGGGAAATGTTGTTGGGATTCTGCCTCCGCCATAAACGAGTCTTGTTATTTATTTAGAGCCTACTAAGTGTTGGCTGACGCCTTAGAAATTGGGTGGGAGAATGGGATTGACATCATATGGAAAGGCAAAAAGTCACCATATGATAGCTTCGGGTAAATAGTTATTTGAAGTCCGAATGGCCAAGTTACAAGATTTTGGTATGTCAAAGCATCCCCTTTGCTATCCTCAGAGAGGTTTGAATTTTGAATCGTACTTCGGGAAAAGTCACGGTTGGGGTGTGACTAAGGCCCCACGGTCAATGAAATGACCATGTGAGGGCTTTAGTGTTGTGGGTTCAGCCTCGGCAAAAGTGGTAATGCCAGGGGGTGTAATGGGATGAGGATCGGGGTAAGAGGGTTGTGTAAAGGGCCTGGTATGAGAAACGGGTTTAAGGAATAATTATATAAAACTGGGGCAGTGAACACCAGGTAATGGGCTTAATGTAAGTGGGCTTTATATATGATATGGCTGAACTCTCCACTATCAGTGACCATTAACCATTCTTCATTAATTTATTAAAACTTCTATTTAATGAATAAAAAAATCAATTCTAGCATGAATAATGGAATTATTTTTGTCTTTTCACTTTAGAAAAAATTACACGAGTCACGTATGGTCATAGAGGGTAACTTGTCTTTAAAATTTAATTTAATAATTAATTGTTGATTAACATTTTTGTTCAAATAGAGGAGACTTAATCCGAAGTCTTCAAAAGTCATTTGAGGGCTCATGGTAAGTTGCAAAACACAAGGAGTATGTGTGGATTTTTAACAAAACAGGCCTGAATGGTAGGAATTCACCCACAATATAAATACAAAATGAATAAAAACACCTTACCAGATGATGCATGTAGTGGCAAACTGACATATTTGGGGCAAGAGCCTTCTGAAGAAATCACGGTACTATGACTACTAGATCCATTTACACAGTCCCTAGGCTGTAAAGAATTAAATTGTCAAAATCAGCATTGTTTTAACAAAGAAAATTTATGATTAGGAAAAACTCTGAAATGTATTTTCAAAAAAGGATGGACTGTAACAAAGAAACAAAATGAACCACACAAAGTGTTAGTGAAAAAACACTTATATCAGTCAATGTTTAAGATGAAAGCCATTAAGATACACTCATTGTTGGATTTCATGTACAAATAATGATAAGCAAATAAAAACTCTAAACAAGGATTTTGCGCACAAAGCATCATGAAAAATGTTAGATCTCCTTTAAGATCCTTGAAACAATACATGACAAAAAAAAATACTGATTCAAAGTCGGTTCAATTGAGGAACCAATAATACGATTTTGGGTAAATTGCGAAAAAACCCTGAAAACATCTTGAACCAATTCAATTCGTGTGCAATTTCTCCATCATAATGGTTCATTTGCAATTTGTTCATATTTTGGGGGTCGTTTGTATTTATGATCAGAGGAGTAATTTACTTTTATTTATATATTTTTGCAATTTACGCTAAGATCTTTAAAGCAGCAGAGATAACAAGTCAAACCTTGAAATCCTTATAAAAGCATAACCGGAGTTCCTCTACAGCCCCTTCTGAGCAAACCAGTAATGGAGTTGAATGGAAAGCATTTTGAATGGCAGAAATAATGCCTCCTAAAGGATACTTTTCAGAATCTGAAGGTACATACCCAGCTTTGTTCAAAACTTCCTGGTTTCGTATTTTGACCAAACAATTATTAGTCAAACATAACAGCAAATACAATTCCACGCAACATTAGTCATATTAAGAAGATAAAACATGTTGAATAAAAGGCAGAGAATGAATACAATGCCATTGAGATCAATTTCTTAACTACTTTTGATGTAATTAAGGGTGCGGAAGTGTAAAATGAATTATTATCTACACAACAACAACAACAACAAAAACATGGAAAAGGAAGAAGGGTTTCTTATTTCTCTCTCTAGTCTCTCAATATCAAAATGGCAGAAGTGTTACAAAAGAGGACCCTTTGACTATTTATACTTAAGATACAAAAAGGCTAAAAAAAGAACAAAATAAAAAGAATGATAAAAAGGATGCTCATGTCCCTATGCTCCTGCATCACTCTCCCTCCCTTGAGAAGACTCCATATACTCCGTATATTGCCGATAAAAATGAGGATCGATGTGCTGCAGGGTGGCCTCTGTAATCCATGAATCCTCGGCCTCAGGAGGGCCAACCTAACAAACCAAGTAACGCGTATAATCACCCGAAGATGAAGATATGAGCTCGGAGTCTAGAATTCCCTCAACACGATCTATGTGAGAGTGGACCGAATGGGTCGTGGTCGGTGGAATGGGAATCGACGGAGCATGGGTGCCTCGGAATGGAGAAAGGTCTGCGACGTTGAACGTGCGGTGCATACGGAACTCGTGGGGAAGATCAACCTCATAGGCATTTGGCCCATAAGCTCGGATAATAAGAAAAGGCTCAAATCGGCGCATAAGAAGCTTGGTACCCGTGCCCTGTCGGCACATTTTCTGGAGGTATACCATGACTAGATCACTCGGGGGGAAGGAGACAAATCGGCGGTGCTCATTGGCAGCCTCCTTATAAGAGGTATACATGGTCTATAGGCAAGCGTGCACATCGGTCTGAATGGAAGTCAGGCGAGCAACAAACTCCTCAGCAGAAGGACATATAGGCACCGTCGGAGGAAGCTCGACGAGGCCGATGGGCATAGTAGGGGACTGCCCGAATACAATCTGGAATGGAGAAAGGCCAGTAGAATGGTTAACGACATTGTTGAAGGCGAACTCGGCATGTGTTATCATCTATGAAGCACGGACACGTAATACGTGTTTCGACACGCGATACGCGACACGTGATTAATCCAAAAACTAGGATACGACATGCTATGATACGTATAATATATAATATATATTTAAATATATATTAATGAAATAAAACATATTTTCTCCATAAAATACATTATTAGAGCATTCTTAACATGAAATTAAGAAAATGGACCATATAAAACAAAATTCAAACACACTTTTGACCTTAAGAATCATAAATAAAGCACAATCACTATCACTTGAGTCAAAGTTGACTCGTGGCTTCCGGGAGAGTGTTCGTGCTTCATAGGTGTCCGACACGTTATCGGACACGACACGTTGGCCTTCAAGAGAGTGTCTGTGCTCCATAGGTTATCATTATGTCCCACCTACGGAGACGGACATCTCAATAGATCACCCACGGTTCGATTGACCAGCTCAGTTTGGCCATCCGTCTGGGGTGAAAAGCGATCGAGAGCTGTAACTTTGTCCGTAAAAGTCTCCCAAAATGTATGCCAGAAATGCCCTGTAAATCGTATGTCCCTGTCGGAGATGATGCTACGTGGAATTCCGTGAAGACAGACGATCTCGCGAAAATATAATGAAACAACATGGGACGCATCCGTCGTGCGAGTGCAAGGGATGAAGTTCAACATCTTGGAGAACCTATCTACCACAACAAGGATGGAATTATGGCCACTAGATGTACGGGATAGCTCAACGACAAAATCCATCGAGACATCCTGCCATGTTCTCTCAAGAATCGACAAGGGAGTATATAAACCCGTATTGGTGTGCTAGTCATTGGTCGTTTGGCAAGTGTAGCAACGCCTAATGAAGGCGTTGGCATCCCTCCTCATCGTTGGCCAGTAAAATCGGTCCCGCAGCATCGCGTGGGTACGCGTCTGTCCCAAATGGCCCGCCAATCCTCCCCCGTGGATCTCAGAAATGATCTTCTCTCGTAAGGAAGAAGATGGAATGCATAAGGCATCCTGTAATAGATACTCATCCGAATCACCACTGCCCTACTGGCAAGCTGCAAAGATCGGTCAAAACTCTACATCAGTCGGATAAAGATCACGGACTTCATCAAACCCAAACACTTAACTCCTGAGAGTCACCAACGCATGTGTTTTCCCGCTAAGGGCATCCGACACTTGATTCTCCTTTCCCGATTTATACTGCAAATGAAAAGTGTAGCGCTAAAGGTAAGCGGTCCACTTGGCCTACCTGTCACTAACACGCCGTTGACTATATAGGAAACGTAGTCTTCGTGATCGGACTTGATGACAAACTCCTTATGGAGGAGATAGGGCGACCAAAACTTCACCGCCTTCACAACCGCATAGAACTCAAGATCATATGTCGAATAATTGAGAGCGACTCCGGTCAACTTCTGACTAAAGAAAGCGATCGGCTTTCCATTCTGGCTCAAAGCAACACCCGTCCCAGTATTGCAAGCATCGCAAGACAACTCAAATAGCTGATTGAAATCTGGTAATGCCAAAATAGGCGCCATTGTCATAAACTCTGTGGTGACAAAAATCTCAACACATAACAATAATGAAAGAAAACAATCACAAAGGAAATAAGAAAAACAATAATCATAATCACAACACAAGAATATACGTGGTTCGGCAACTTGCCAACGTCCACGGAGAGGTCTACTGTTTTTATTTAGTAACTCTCGAGAAGGTTTTTGCTAGATGCCCCTATGCCCTGGCCAGGGGTACAATATATACTCAAGTAATTGAAAGTGTTGGTAACTAACACGTTGAGCGTATATCCTTATTTATCTCCCCGAGATATTTGGGGGTAGACTCGGTCATATTATCAAATGTAACTGCGTAACCAAGGCTCATAATTTGGGCCGGAGACCTGATTAACACACTTGGGATTGGTCGGCTACTTTTATGGGCTTGATCGACATAATAGGCACCCACAATTACCCCTAAAATTTCTAGGGTTTTGGGGCTCACAAATTTTAAAGCATATTCTCGTCCCCTTTGGATGGCACTATCGTAATTCATGAGACTGATAGGGGTGTGAATCGTCATTTAGCAGGGAGTTTAAGCGGCAAATCTTCTTCGATCAGTGTGCGCTATCATTGATGAGTTTAAACTGAAGTGTCGGATGATTCTATCGTCACTTAAACTCCTTGCTTCTCCCACTTCCAAGCTATCTTTGGCTCCCAAGCTGTCTCTTGCTCTTCATCTTCCAAATTTGTGGTTTTTCATCATCCCAAGCTTCATTTTTTCTTCGTAAGTTCTCAGTTCCCTTCTCTTTTTGTATTTCTTTTCGTCGTTGCTTTTCTTCCTACTGTAGCTAGGGTTTTCTCATGGAAAAAATAGACAACAAGTCTCTGTCCGAATTCAGGAAATGCTACAATATCCTTAACTAGGTGGATACTGAGTGTGCCCCTGTTCCTCGCAATGTCCGTGACATTGAGGATGGCCACTGGATTCATATTCTTCTACTATCTCAAAGGGGTTTAACCTTTCCCCCAAATTGCTTGTTATAGTTCCAGCTCGGTGTTCTCCAAATGTTTGGAAAATTGTAAATGGCGTCCATAGAATAAATCAACTTTATGGCACTAACTTAGGATTAGTTGAAATTTGCTTCTGTTATACCTTTTCTCGCACGAGCTCTGGTCTTCTTTATTTGAAAGCGAGGAGTCCAGACAGGGCATTGGTAGTGAACCTACCTAATTCCCATAAGGACTACTGGTATGAAGGGTTCATTGCTAGGAACTAGCAATTCCCTCCCCAAGTAAGGGAGCAAGTTACAGGGGACCTCGGATCCCTACATATGGAGAGGAGTACATAGGTTGTTGTCCAACCTTGTTGCTTGCTACTTGTTGCTCTAATGCATTCTTCCTCTAATATTTTCTTTTCTTTTTCAGCGAAGGCTAAGAGCCAAGAACCTGATCCTCACAAGATCTGTGATGCTGAGTTGATCAAAGCTTGGAAAATAAAGGACTCCATTGCAGAGGGTGAGCATCCAAGGTCGGCTGCCTTCTTATTGGAATACAAGAACACTACCACTAGCTTCATCGCCCGTCCAGTTGACTCCATTCCCCATCTCGATATCCCAGAGGAAGTAGAAGAAAAAGGTGCTCTCGAACCCATCAAGCTAGACGACGACGAGGAGAGCAGCTCAGAGGCAGGTGTCGCTGAAGGTGGCAGAGGTGGTAGTAGTGAGGCAAGATCCAGTGAGGCGGGATCCAGCGAGGAAGAATTTAGTGGAGAGAGGTCCAGCGAGGTAGGTTCTAGTTCAGGAGATTCCAGGTTAGGAAGTTCTAGCGAGGAAGATATGGCTCCCCCTAGAAGAAAAAACTAGATCCGTGACGCTGATGATGATGATGTCCTGTTGTCCAATAGGATGAAGATCCAGAAGCCAAGGTCTGGGGATACTGCTAGTGGTTCCCAGACAACAGCTCATGAAAAAGGGGTGGAGAGAGAGGAAAGAAAAAGGGAAGAGAGAGAGAAGAGGAGAAGAAGAGGAAAGAAGCTGAGAAAAGGAGTGAAGAGGAGAAGAGAGCCTGAAGTCTGCTCAGGAGGCCCAAAAGTCCTCCGAGAAGGCTCTCACAGAGGCTGAGGCTTCTTTTGCTAAGGAGAGGGCTGAAGCGGACAAGGAGCTAAAGGAACTCCACGAGTCCTACGAGTTGGTGGTGACGAGCAAGCTGGCCGTCACAGAGGAGAACAAGGTGCTCGCGAATGAAAATAAAGGGCTTGCTGAGAAGGTGAAGACGCTGGAGTCAGAGGCGTCTTCCGTCAGAGAGAGTGAGGGCTGGGAGGCAGCGTATGAAGATGCCGAAGGACAGATCGACTACATTAGTCGAGCAAACTTCAAGAAAGGTTGGGATCAAGCCTTTGTTGCTGCTGGAGTTGCTGCCAACTCCTCTCTGTTCGGCGAGCACAATCCTGGTCCCAAACCCGTCATTGATGAAGAAGTCCCTGCTACTCGGGCCACTGTGGAGCCTGTTGCTCCTGCTACAGATGTCCCTGCTGGCGACCAGGGAGTGAATCTTACTCCGACCGAGGGAGGTGTACTTGGGGCTGAGACGAGCAACGCTGCCACTGACAAGGGGAAGGAGCCAGCTTCCACCGAGCAGGTTGATGCTGTCAAATAGACTTCTAGGCTTTTTCCTTCACTTGTGTATTTTTTGTTCTTTCCTTTTGTCATTCCATGTATCTGTACCTGGCCAGTGCCATTTTTCAATGAAATGAAGGAATTCTATTTTCGCATTCACTGATACACCTGTCATTTGTGTTCCATGTCTTGTAGTTTGTCGATCTTATGATTATCCTGCCACCTCTCGTCTAGGCCAAATCCTTGGTTCGAATGTAAGCGACCAAGCTCGCCGAGCTTTTATCAAGATTTGCAAATCCCTTAGGGCAAGGAACAAGGACTACAAAGATCAGTCCGAAGTAGTTGTCAGACTGAAGGACAGGCTTACAGAGATGGAGGAGATCGGTGCCTCCGTTCAAGAAGAGATGGATGCTCTGTAGGCTAAACTCTTGGACGCATCCGAGATCAATCAGGTTGGGGAGGTGCTAAGCAGGAAAATGATGCCTTAAGAAGGGAGATTGCGCGCCTTAAGGAAAATGCTCCAAGCAATGCTCCCCGAGTTATCCAAGGTTCCTCGTCGTCATCCACGCAGCAAGCTAGGAGAGATGACGGCAGTTCCCAGAGGGAGATTGTCGAGCTGAAGGGGGACGTTCGACGAGCATACGTAATCGCCGCCGGACTACAAAGATACGTCACAAGTCTACGACACTTATTTCGAAAGGGTCCTCGGCAAGTGTGCGCTGACGGCTACGATCAAGGCTGGATAGACGCCCCAACAAAGCTGAAAGAAATGGAGGAGGTGGCCTTTATTAGAGGGTGGCTAAGTGCCCTCAGGGAGTTGATGGTTCCCAAAAACTCTCCCCAGTGGTACAGGCATGAGACCACTCCCCCAATCTTGGAGCCAAATCCCTTTTGAAGGGATTACCGCTAGATCCCTATAGATGCTATTCCAAGGCAGCTGCTGGAATCGAGCTCGGAGGAGGCTGTGGAGAGGTTTGCCCCTCACCCTGATGATGGTTGGAGAGCTCGAGTAGCGGACTACCTTGCTCAGGACCTGGATCCTCTTAGGGTTGATTTATTTCATTACTGTTGTACATGTAACTATGTAATTCTTAGTAAGAAATAAAATATATATGTTTTCGACATTTATATTTTGGGCATGGGTCGAATAAACATGTGTTGCTTGCTTTCGACTTACTAATAAACTCTAGTTATTTTTGGCACTTCAGCCTACTAAATGTCATTTAGAGTTTAATTTCAATTGAGCATTCCCCCAGTCCAGTATGCCTTAGCCATACCATTCTGCCCACTTTACCTTTTAGGTCGAGTCATCACACAACTTTAGGCCTAAGCAGGGCGATGGCGAGAATACACCTGATTAATAATCAATCCACCCGAGCAGGATTTTGGAGCCAAACTACGTTGGCGACCAACCTGAGTTGGTTGTATTGCCTAAGGATCCCTTGTAGGTCTTTATTTGTTGTCGGAGCAACCTAGGAGGGCAATTGTGTTTTAGAACAAAGGCCTGAGGAGGGTTATCACCTGTTGACCCTGCTAATTATGCTTTGAGCAACTTGAGCTAGGATAGTCCTAACCAATGTGTTAGGACCATAAGAGGCTGGTTTAGAAGATCCTTTGACCGAAGTAAGTTAGCCAACTTACTGTAATCCAGGAATTCTATTATATTCATAAAAAGAGTAGAGCCTGTAATATGGAAAGGTGCATATAATAAAATACATTTGAGATAACCAATACATGTAGAATGCCAAGGCCAATCGAGCTTTATTAATCGAAGTCGTAAACAAAGAGCAACATTAGTTTGTAAAATAAAAATTTACCTAAACTAATGGTGCATGGATAGAGAAATCTAAAAGTAGAATTTCTTCAGGTTGGCCGCATTCCAAGCTCTTGGTATCTCCCTTCCCTCCAGCGTTTCCAAGTGATAGGCTCCTTGCAAGTCATCCCTCACTACCTTGAAAGGTCCCGCCCAGTTTAGTCCCAGTTTACCATCTGATGGTTTCACAGCACTGCCAAGGACTTTCCTCAGGACATAGTCCCCAACTTGAAATTTCCTTGGATTGACTTTCTGGTGGTGGTGGTACTGTTTGGCTAGTTGTTGCTGGTAGGATGCCAGTTTAACTAGAGCTAATTCTCGCTGCTCATCAGCTAAGTCAAGTTCAGTGAGCAATGTTTCATCATTGTGGCCTTGGTCGACCAACGTAGGGAGACCAGCTTCTAGTGAGATAACTGCTTCCATTCCATATGTGAGTGCAAAGGGTGTTTCCCCAGTTGCTCGCCTTGGGGTGGTGCGGTAGGCCCAGAGGATGTGGGGCATTTCGTTTGCCAAAGCTCCTTTGGCCCATTCCAGGCTTTTCTTTAGTCCATCGATCACTGTCTTGTTGGAAGCCTCAGCTTGACTGTTGCTGGGGATACGCTACAGAGGTGAAGTAATGCCTAATTCCATGATCGTCGCAAAAACTTTGGAAGGGACCACTCTCGAACTGGGTCCCATTGTCAGTAATGATCGTCCTGGGTATGCCGAAGGGGGTAATGATGTTTCTCCATATAAACCTCATCATGTCTGCGTCCCTGATGTTCGCTAGTGGTTCTGCCTCTATCCACTTAGTGAAGTAGTCTGTGGCGACCAACAGATACTTCCGATTGCCTGCCATAGTAGGCAAGGGACCTACGATGTCCAATCCCCACTGGGCGAAGGGCCACGGGCTAGTTAATGACTTTAGGTCGCTGGTGGCCTGGTGGACCATGGGTGAGTGTATTTGGCATTTTTCACACTTCCGAACGTAGACTCCAGCATCCTTCTGCATGTATGGCCACCAATACCCTTCCTTTATTACTCGAAAGGCTAGCGACCTTCCTCCTGCGTGACTTCCAAAAATTACCTCATGAAGTTCGTGCAAAACTTGCTCGACGTCTTGTGGATGAACGCACTGGAGGTAGGGGCCGGTGAAGAATCTCTTATACAACTTCCCATCAGGAGATAAGTGAAAGCGAGCAACTTTGACTCTTATCTGATGAGCCGACCTCTTGTCACTCGACAGTATATCTCTTCGTAAGTAGTCTGCGATGGGGTCCATCCAGCTCGGAGCTTTTTCGACGTCGAGAATCTGCTCGGGATTCAGTGGCTCAATAGTCTTATCAATGTTGGGCTGCGCAAGGAAATCTATTTGGATTGTTCTTCTCAAGTCAGAGTCTATTGCTGAACTCAGAGCTGCTAGGGCATCTGCATGGCTGGTCTGTCCTCTGGGGAACTGCTGAACATCCACTTGATCGAAGTTGGCTATTAGTCCCTTCACAACGGCGAGATAAGCTGCCATCCTTTCATCCTTTGTGTTAAAATCACCGTTTTATCTGGTTGGATACCAGCTAAGAGTCGCCGAAGACTTGAAGGTGCCTTGCCTCTAGCAATTGTGCTTTGCGTAACCCAACGATCAGCGCCTCGTATTCTGCCTCGTTGTTGGAGGCTTTAAATCCCAGTCTGATGCCCTGCTCCAGCACTGTGTTTTCGGGAGTTACTAGTACGATACCTACTCCTGCCCCCCTTAAGTTAGAGGCTCCATCAACGTATAAGGTCCAAACCCTCGGTTCCTGTAAGCTCTCCATTGGTCGACTGGTTTTCGGCTGATCGGCAATCTGTTCTCCTGTGAACTCAGCGATGAAATCAGTTAGGATCTGCCCTTTGATGGTTGTTCCTGGTTGAAAGTGACTATCAAACCTTCCGAGCTCGACTGACCACTTCGACAGTCATCCAGAGAGGTCTGCTTTCCTCAGAACAGCCTTTAAAGGGTGCGAAGTAACCACGAAGATGGAGTGGGCCTCAAAATAATGCTTTAGTTTCCTCGAGGCTATCACCAATGCATAAGCGAGCTTCTCTAATGGAAGGCACCGCTGCTCGGCTTCCGAAAGAGTCTTACTTGCATAGTAGACTGGATGTTGGACTCCCTCTCTTTCACATACCAAGGGGGAGCTCACAGCATCGTCTGACACAGCGAGGTAGAGGTATAAAGGATCGCCCTCTCTAGGAATCACGAGCAAAGGGGGTCTGCCGAGATAGGCATTGAGTTCTTCTAAGGCTCTAGAGCAGTCCTCGTTCCATGTCATGCCCTTGTTTCTTTTCAACAACTGAAAGAACGATTGACATCGTTCAGAGGATTTTGAAATGAGTCGATTGAGCGCGGCGAGCATTCCGGTGAGTTTCAGTACATCTCACTGTTTGAGGGGGATGAACTTTGTTGATGGCGTCAATCTGGTCGGGGTTTGCCTCTATTCCTCTCTTGCTGATATAACAACTCGTCCTTTTTGGAGACAATTAAATTCCATAATTAAGTATAAATTGGCAATTTGGAAAATTTCTCGAAATAGTGATTTTTGGGATTTTCGAGGATTTAATGATTTTCGATAAGTGTTGTAATTATTTTTGGGATTAAGTAGGTTGAAGTATTTTAATTACATGTCGCCATGGAGTAAAGCGACAAAAAGGTCAGATTTTGATTAGAAAGCCCGCATTAAGTATTATGGGGTAGAATAGTGATTTGCGGTCAAGTACCTCGAATGGAAATTTCGACTGCACCGTGAGTCTCGGAATGTCCGAGATAGTCGGAAAAGAGTGTCCGATTCTCGAAATTGAGTTTCGGAGAATTTTAGAGGTAAAAGTAACTCGTAATTGGGTAAACGAGTCGTTTTGGGGTTTTAAGGGTTAAAACCCTTTTTCTTCCTATATAAAGAGGGAGAGAGGGAAAGAAAAGAGAAAGAGAAGACTAGAAAGAGAGAAGAGAGAGAGGAGGAGAGAAAAGAGTAGAGAAATGGAGATCTCGGGTCAAACTCCGTCGGATTCGACTCGAGGTCGTCGGATTATATCCACGAGGCAAGTTTTTAATTGCTTTATTTACTTTTTGCATAAATCTCATACCGTAGTTTGGTATTAACAAACCCTAAAGATTTTGGGTTGGGTTTTCGTGGATAAAACGGGTTTTCGGGAGTTAAAACGAATAAACCCCTAAAATTTCCTAATTGGAGAAACCTAGAAATAAATCGAAATAAATTGGTGGTTTAGGGTTCTAGGATGTTTAGAACCCTTAATATGTGTGTATTTGTAGTTGGTTGAGGTTGTAGGACATTGGGTGAGGCGACAAAAGCTTGGGAGAAGCTTTAATGGCCGAAACCGTCTTGGAGAAGACGATGAATAGTATAGGCAGCGTGCTTGCCGAATCGATTCGGCGTAAAGGCGAATCAATTCGGCTCTTGGTCAAAAAATAAAAATTGTAGATCTTTTCGACGCGGTCGCGTGGGCACCGACCGCGTATTTTTCTGATTTTTTTTTTATTTATAGTGATTTTTCTACGGAAAGTTGTCCGAGATTGAAATCATCAGTTATAACTTATTGGAGATAAATACTAGGGGTTCTCAAAAGGATTGTTAGGACCTCTAAAGAATTTGAGGAGATATTAAAACTTTGGGTTTGTAGGAATAAATCCAAGTTAAGATTTAAATGGAGATTGGATTGAATTTTGGGTATTTTGGAGATTGAAAAATTGCCCAAACAGTGCCCCTCGAACAGGCCGAATCGATTCGGGTCTAGGGCGAATCGATTCGCCTATGGGGATCTGTGATTCTGCAGTGGGACGAATCGATTCGGATTTAGACCGAATCGATTCGCCATTAAAGACCTGTTTGCAGAACACTTTCCGAATCGATTCGCCCACCCGAATCGATTCGCTATTGGGAAGAATCGATTCGCTTTGGTCGGAATTGCTAGTTTTCTTCCATTAAGAGTATGGGGAGTTAAAATACAATTTCGGATTTTTATGGGAAAATCCTAGGAGGTGATTAGGATAATTTGGGAATATAGACATATATATTCGCTTAGTGTGGAGTGTTATAATTGGAGATATCCAATAAATCCTTAGATGGGATTTAGGTATGTATTGATTATCAAAGTAAGAAAATACTTTGGGTTTAGTATCATGCTTATATGAATGCATGATTATGATTCCTTGAGGGAACTTTGGGATATTTGGTCATCGTTAGATGGTTTGGCAAATATGGCCATATATATATATATATATATATTCGAGGATATATATATATATATATATATATATATATATATATACACACTAGGTGATTAAAGTATATATATATAATATGATGTAAATGATTTTAAAAATGTAAATATGAATATTTTCAAAATAGAAAGACAAATGATTTTCATAAATAATAATTTATGGTTACACGCCTCCCTAAATCGCTATCATAAGGGAAGTTGCGTGCGTATGGTGATGCCCCCTGGCTAATGAATGCAGGGTGGATATAGTCCTAGGCCATATGGCGATTATATTTTACTGCGCTGGTTAGGAGATTCTGGGTGTGGTCTTAACTTTCCCGCAGGCATATGGCCGCTTCCCGACGTTGGTAGGTTCCCAGGTTGTCTTGTTTGATAGGCCCTGGAAGATGATAGCCATTTATAAAAGCGTCCAGTGGGGAAACTCGGAGGGACGGTCTTACATTTGTTAAACCATTTTATGATAATAAAATGACTTTATATACATTTCCTGGATATAGGAAGGAAAATGGGATAATGTTTGGCTTCGGTAACACGACCCGGATAGAAGAAGGGAAGTGGAAGCATATGATATGGTAAAAGCATTTTTATGATAATAAAAATGGCTTTTAATTACATTTCCTGGATATGAGAAGGGATATGGGTTGTTTTAAAATGGAAAAGCATTTTTATGATAATAAAATTGGCTTTTAACAAGTTATATGTTATGTTAAAGCAATTCATGATAATGAATTGGCTTTTATATACATTTCCTGGATATAAGAAAGAAAATGGAAAGTTTTGAGAAAAATGAAAAGTATTGATAAATACTTGGTATATAAATTCTCATTCCGGGAGATAGATCCGGATGTATATGGAAATATGTATATATATATGGATAAATCGAGTACCGAGGGTCTAATGGATCCCGACGATCAACCTTTCCGCGTAGTAGTGTATCGGGGGGGGTTCCTTGTTTGGGTTTCGCTTTGCGAGACACCCCACGCACGAATATGACATTGTGATGAGACTGGGGAGAAGTTTAATCCTTAGTGCTCTAATATTTAGTATTTCTTATATAGTGTATGTATATATATATGTTATGTGCTGAGGGTCTAATGGATCTTGACGATCGACCTTGCCCCGCAGTAGTGTATCGGGGGGGTTCCTTATTTGGATTTCACTTTGCGAGATACCCCATGCACGAACTTGGCACAGTGTTGAGATTGGGGAGAAGCTTAGCCCTTGGTACATTACTTGGACTATCTAGGGTTGATAGTGGTTGGGTAATAGACTAGTTTAGAAGGGTAGCTTGACTAGGATGTTTAGAGGGATGCGCTAGGAGGGCACTGTTAGTGGAGAGATGAGGGGTATCTCATGGGAGTGCGATACCAAATTTAAATATGAGATAAAGCCTTTTTCTAAAAAAATAAGGCATTTATGCACTTGCTAAATATTTTCAAACTCGGGCTCTGACTCGTTTATCTACTTTTCCTCTCTTGCTATATATATATATATATATATATATATATATATATATATATATATATATATAGGTGTCCAGACACAGGGACGCCTGGATGGCACTTCTTTCGAGTCAGACGTCTGCTGCAGCAGCTGTGGATGCGTGCAGGTTCTCGATAGACGCTTCTACCTTTGTACTCTAGATAGGAGGTACTGTATAAGTATTCGGGCCAATGGCCCAATTGCATTTATTTATTCTTTTTAGTACAGCATTCGATATGGTTGTATATTTTGACCGAGTGTTCGGTTATTTTATTTCATTTCAGTTTCATTCACGCATAAACTGTGTGGATGTTTTAATTTTATTCGTTTAAAAATAGTAGTTAAGTAAAATTTTGACACCGGCCTAATAGGTTATTAGTAATTAAATGGATTTTCGACGGTGATGCTAAGAATGATTCATATGAGACTCCTGTTAAAATTTGATATAGGAGTGATCGCCCGGTATCTTATTAGGCGGGGTGTCACAGATGGTATCAGAGCCACGTTTCGATCCTGGGACCTGCGGGTTATGGGCCCACGCGACCGCGTCGAAAAGATCTACAATTTTTATTTTTTGACCAAGAGCCGAATCAATTCGCCTCTAGGCCGAATCGATTCGGCAAGCACGCTGCCTATACTATTCATCGTCTTCTTCGAGACGGTTTCGGCCATTAAAGCTTCTCCCAAGCTTTTGTCGCCTCACCCAACGTCCTACAACCTCAACCAACTACAAATACACATATATTAAGGGTTCTAAATATCCTAAAACCCTAAACCACCAATTTATTTCGATTAATTTCTAGGTTTCTCCAATTAGGAAATTTTAGGGGTTTATTCGTTTTAACTCCCGAAAACCCGTTTTATCCACGAAAACCCAACCCAAAATCTTTAGGGTTTGTTAATACCAAACTACGGTATGAGATTTATGCAAAAAGTAAATAAAGCAATTAAAAACTTGCCTCGTGGATATAATCCGACGACCTCGAGTCGAATCCGGCGTGGTTTGGCCCGAGATCTCCATTTCTCTACTCTTTTCTCTCCTCCTCTCTCTCTTCTCTCTTTCCTTTCTTCTCTCTCTTTTCTTTCCCTCTCTCCCTCTTTATATAGGAAGAAAAAGGGTTTTAACCCTTAAAACCCAAAAACGACTCGTTTACCCAATTACGAGTTACTTTTACCTCTAAAATTTCCCGAAACTCAATTTCGACAATCGGACACTCTTTTCCGACTATCTCGGACATTCCGAGACTCACGGCGCAGTCGAAATTTCCATTCGAGGTACTTGACCGCAAATCACTATTCTACCCCATAATACTTAATGCGGGCTTTCTAATCAAAATCT
This sequence comes from Sambucus nigra, assembly GCA_949130495.1. NCBI lineage: Eukaryota > Viridiplantae > Streptophyta > Magnoliopsida > Dipsacales > Adoxaceae > Sambucus > Sambucus nigra. Next base: position 269,035,390 of record OX422218.1, on the reverse strand, counting down.
GACCTTTTTGTCGCTTTACTCCACGGCGACGTGTAATTAAAATACTTCGACCTACTTAATCCCAAAAATAATTACAACACTTATCGAAAATCATTAAATCCTCGAAAATCCCAAAAATCACTATTTCGAGAAATTCTCCAAATTGCCAATTTATACTTAATTGTGGGATTTAATTGTCTCCAAAAAGGACGGGTTGTATCTAGTGTCCTTAGGAATCTGTGCGGACGTACTACGCTTTCAGCGTTGCTCTCGATTTGTTATAGAGCCTTATGATTAGGATTGTTGAATTCCTGTGGTGAGATTTCGTTCTCCTGCCATATTACGACATTATAGTAATCTTTTGCGCGCTCGTTCGAGATTAGTGTGCTGATCGAGGAAGGCGGCAGGGGGTGGGTTTCGAAAGGGATCTTATGGATAGTTTTAAACCGTGAGTTCCCGTGATTCAGCAAGAATGAGAAGAGTGCTGTTTTGGAGTATTCACGAAAGGTTCGGTCAGAGGCCGACAGTGGATAAAGGCGAAGATGTTGTTATGAGTTTTACCTCAGAAGAAAGAGGTATATTTGGCGTGGCTTGATAAAGTCGCGATGTTTCGTTAGCCCTAGACTCGTGTGTGTAATTTGAGTTGTGGCGGTATCGATAACATTATATAATGTATGTCTACGTGTTTTCCGCGATAGCGGAATTTTATTTTCCTTCATTCGCCATAAAGGCGGGTGTTGATATATTGTATATATATATATCTGGTTTGGGATGCTCATTTTATATGTATATACGAGTATGGTAATATGGTGAGTATATAATGATATTATGGTATATTCGGAGCGATAGCAGGCTAATGATGGCAAGACTATCGTGTCAATGGTTCCTGGGGGGAACGGGTTGTTGTTGCGGTGTCTCACCTAGATACAGGTTGAGTTCGCCTTTATTGTTATGGGTTAATAGAACTTCGATGAGCAGAGGTTTCCTTATCGTGATTTGAGTATATGGCGACCTTATATATATGATTTAAGGCCGCAGGATTATTGTTGAGCTGTAAGATTAAGCTCATTATTGATGGCACAAGGACTTAAAATTAGTGCGAGCGCTGGGTGGTGTGGCTCCTAGATAGAGTCGGGAGTTCAGACCACATTTTGTTGAGTGAGGGGATAGGATTATCCCGGTTGCATGTTCGAAATAACGGACCTCCATGACCGACAAAGTTAAGTAGGAGTGTGTGGAGGCGTTCCTTGTTTGGATTTCGCTTTGCGAGACGCTCCACACATGAATCTTAACGGCGTCGAGAGTGGAGAGATGTTATAAGATGCAAGGATGTGGATTTTGTTGATAAGTCTTATAGTGTGGATGAACCACTATAGACTATGAGCCGTATGATAACGGTATGCTTATGGAAATGTTGTGCTATGGAAAAGCACTAAAGTGGTCCTCTCACCACAAGTGGGTGGGTGGAGTAGGACTTAGAGAAATTGATGTGAGGCTTATAGTTAGGCCTTAATGAAAAGGCAAAATTTTGAGAAAATATGATTTGGGTATGATGTACGTAGTGTTCCTTTCGTATGGGCGGAAGGATAGAATAGTAGGAATGCGTTCATAGGCTAGTGAGGTAGGATTTAGGACGTCCCGCTGGTGTGCCTTAGGTCGCTATATCTCGATGACCAACAACGCAAGGGAGTAGTGTAACGGGAGGGTTCCTTGTTTGGATTTTGCTTTTGCGAGACGTCCCACGCATGAAACCGAGCAAATGTCGGAAGTTGAGAGAGGCCTTGGGCACTAGGGACATATTTAGGATTATACTCGCTTCGTGTAGGTAGGGTAGCGCATAGACCATAGTATTATTAGGATGTAAATTCGATAGAGTTAGTGGCGCCGAGGTTAGGAGAATGAATTTCGCGGGTTGGGAGGACCCATGTGTGAGTATTACACCGAGGAAAGGAGACCCTTATTGGGAGAGAGTGTTACGTGTCAGACGTTCACAATGGAAGTGCAGATGTGCACGGGTAAGGTGTATGGGTACCTTAGTGGGTTGGTTTATATACCGCCTGAAATAGAAGGGGCGTAGTATATAAAGTTGAAGCTTTGCGAGATGTAAAGCGGTAGTTATAGACTCGTTTCTCTTATTGGTAGTAAGAAAAGCCGTCGGAGTAACGCGTCGTTGTTGGGTGATTAAGGGTAGAGATTTAAATGAGCTTATAGTAAAACTAGTGCTTTGGAGTACACCTTGAGGTAGGTGGAATTTGGTAAAGGACTATCGTGTTAGCACCTTTTGATTTGGGGGGTACTAAGACGTAGTGGAATTTGTAATCCTAGTTTGGTGATGTAGGTTGTATCTGAATTTCGAGGACGAAATTCCGTTGGTAGGGGGGGAGTACGTAACAACCCGTCCTTTTTGGAGACAATTAAATTCCATAATGAAGTATAAATTGGCAATTTGGAGAATTTTTCGAAATAGTGATTTTTGGGATTTTCGAGGATTTAATGATTTTCGATAAGTGTTGTAATTATTTTTGGGATTAAGTAGGTCGAAGTATTTTAATTACGCGTCGCCGTGGAGTAAAGCGACAAAAAGGTCAGTTAGAAAGCCCGCATTAAGTATAATGGGGTAGAATAGTGATTTGCGGTCCTCGAATGGAAATTTCGACTGCGCCGTGAGTCTTGGAATGTCCGAGATAGTCGGAAAAGAGTGTCCGATTGTCGAAATTGAGTTTCGGGGAATTTTAGAGGTAAAAGTAACTCGTAATTGGGTAAGCGAGTCGTTTTGAGGTTTTAAGGTTAAAACCCTTTTTCTTCCTATATAAAGAGGGAGTGAGGGAAAGAAAAGAGAAAGAGAAGAAAGGAAAGAGAGGAGAGAGAGGAGGAGAGAAAAGAGTAGAGAAATGGAGATCTCGGGCCGAACTCCGCCGAATTCGACTCGAGATCGTCGGATTATATCCACGAGGCAAGTGTTTACTTGCTTTATTTACTTTTTGCATAAATCTCATACCGTAGTTTGGTATTAACAAACCCTAAAGATTTTGGGTTGGGTTTTCGTGGATAAAACGAATTTTCGGGAGTTAAAACGAATAAACCCCTAAAATTTCCTAATTGGAGAAACCTAGAAATTAATCGAAATAAATTGGTGGTTTAGGGTTCTAGGATGTTTAGAACCCTTAATATGTGTGTATTTGTAGTTGGTTGAGGTTGTAGGACGTTGGGTGAGGCGACAAAAGTTTGGGAGAAGCTTTAATGGCCGAAACCGTCTCGGAGAAGACGATGAATAGTATAGGCAGCGTGCTTGCCGAATCGATTCGGCCTAGAGGCGAATCGATTCGGCTCTTGGTCAAAAAATAAAAATTGTAAATCTTTTCGACGCGGTCGCGTGGGCACCGACCGCGTATTTTTCTGATTTTTTTTGGATTTATAGTGATTTTTCTACGGAAAGTTGTCCGAGATTGAAATCATTAGTTATAACTTATTGGAGATAAATACGAGGGGTTCTCAAAAGGATTGTTAGGACCTCTAAAGAATTTGAGGAGATATTAAAACTTTGGGTTTGTAGGAATAAATCCAAGTTAGGATTTAAATGGAGATTGGATTGAATTTTGGGTATTTTGGAGATTGAAAAATTGCCCAAACAGCGCCCCTCGAACAGGCCGAATCGATTCGGGTCTAGGGCGAATCGATTCGCCTATGGGGATCTGTGATTCTGCAGTGGGCCAAATCGATTCGGATTTAGACCGAATCGATTCGCCATTAAAGACCTGTTTGCAGAACACTTTCCGAATCGATTCGCCCACCCGAATCGATTCGCTATTGGGAAGAATCGATTCGCTTTGGTCAGAATTGCTAGTTTTCTTCCCTTAAGAGTATGGGGAGTTAAAATACAATTTCGGATTTTTATGGGAAAATCCTAGGAGGTGATTAGGATAATTTGGGAATATAGACATATATATTCGCTTAGTGTGGAGTGTTATAATTGGAGATATCCAATAAATCATTAGATGGGATTTAGGTATGTATTGATTATCAAAGTAAGAAAATACTTTGGGTTTAGTATCATGCTTATATGAATGCATGATTATGATTCCTTGAGGGAACCTTTGGGATATTTGGTCATCGTTAGATGGTTTGGCATATATATATTTATATACACACTAGGTGATTAAAGTATATATATATGATATGATGTAAATGATTTTGAAAATGTAAATATGAATATTTTCAAAATAGAAAGACAAATGATTTTCATAAATAATAATTTATGGTTACACACCTCCCTAAATCGCTATCATAAGGGAAGTTGCGTGCGCATGGTGATGCCCCCTGGCTAATGAATGCAGGGTGGATATAGTCCTAGGCCATATGGCGATTATATTTTACTGCGTTGGTTAGGAGATTCTGGGTGTGGTCTTGACTTTCCCGCAGGCATATGGCCGCTTCCCGACGTTGGTAGGTTCCCAGGTTGTCTTGTTTGATAGACCCTGGAAGATGATAGCCATTTAGGGGAGCGTCCTGTGGGAAAACTCGGAGGGACGATCTTAGATTTGTTAAAGCATTTTATGATAATAAAATGGCTTTATATACATTTCCTGGATATAGGAAGGGAAATGGGATAATGTTTGGCTTCGGTAACACGACCCGGATGGAAGAAGGGAAGTGGAAGCATATGATATGGTAAAAGCATTTCTATGATAATAAAAATGGCTTTTAATTACATTTCCTGGATATGAGAAGGGAAATGGGTTGTTTTAAAATGGGAAATCATTTTTTATGATAATAAAATTGGCTTTTAAAAAGTTATATGTTATGTTAAAGCAATTCATGATAATGAATTGACTTTTATATACATTTCCTGGATATAAGAAAGAAAATGGAAAGTTTTGAGAAAAATGAAAAGTATTGATAAATACTTGGTATATAAATTCTCATTCCGGGAGATAGATCTGGATGTATATGGAAATATGTACATATATATGGATAAATCGAGTACCGAGGGTCTAATGGATCCCGACGATCGACCTTGCCGCGTAGTAGTGTATCGGAGGGGTTCCTTGTTTGGATTTCGCTTTGCGAGACATCCCATGCACAAATATGGCATTGTGTTGAGACTAGGGAGAAGTTTAATCCTTAGTGCTCTAATATTTAGTATTTCTTATATAGTGTATGTATATATATATGTTATGTGTTGAGGGTCTAATGGATCTCGACGATCGACCTTGCCACGCAGTAGTGTATCGGGGGGATTCCTTGTTTGGATTTCGCTTTGCGAGACACCCCACGCACGAACTTGGCACAGTGTTGAGACTGGGGAGAAGCTTAGCCCTTAGTACATTACTTGGACTATCTAAGGTTGATAGTGGTTGGGTAATAGACTAGTTTAGCAAGGTAGCTTGACTAGGATGTTTAGAGGGATGCGCTAGGAGGGCACTGTTAGTGGAGAGATGAGGGGTATCTCATGGGAGTGCGATACCAAATTAAAATATGAGATAAAACCTTTTTCTAAAAAAATAAGGCATTTATGCACTTGCTAAATATTTTCAAGCTCGGGCTCTGACCCGTTTATCTACTTTTCCTCTCTTGCTATATATATATATATATATATATATATATATATATATATATAGGTGTCCAGACACAGGGACGCCTGGATGGCACTTCTTTCGAGTCAGACGTCTGCTGCAGCAGCTGTGGATGCGTGCAGGTTCTCGATAGACGCTTCTACCTTTGTACTCTAGATAGGAGGTACTGTATAAGTATTCGGGCCAATGGTCCAATTGCATTTACTTATTCTTTTTAGTACAACATTCGATATGGTTGTATATTTTGACCGAGTGTTCGGTTATTTTATTTCATTTCAGTTTCATTTACGCATAAACTGTGTAGATGTTTTAATTTTATTCGTTTAAAAAGAGTAGTTAAGTAAAATTTTGACACCGGCCTAATAGGTTATTAGTAATTAAATGGATTTTCGACAGTGATGCTAAGAATGATCCATATGAGACTCCTGTTAAAATTTGATATAGGAGTGATCGCCCGGTATCTTATTAGGCGGGGTGTCACAGCTAACCAAGTATCCAAGGAATTTCCTGACTGGACACCGAAAGAACACTTACTTACATTAAGTTTCATTCGGTATTTCCTGAGGATATCGAAAGTCCTCGCCAGGTCAGAGAGGTGATCGTCCTTAAGCTTGCTCTTGACGAGCATGTCGTCAATGTAAGCTTTCATAGTATCTCCCATTTGCTCTTTAAACATCTTTGTAACTAGCCGCTGATAACTCGCTCCTGCATTCTTAAGACCAAAGGGCATAACTTTATAACAATACAAACCAACAGTGGTTATAAAGGAGGTCTTATCTTGGTCCGGCACGTGAAGGGGGATTTGGTGGTATCCAAAGTAAGTGTCTAAAAAGCTCATCCTCTCATGAGCTGCTGTAGCGACAACCAGTTGATCAATCTTCGGAAGAGGGAAACTGTCTTTGGGACAAGTCCAGTTGAGGTCGGTGAAGTCGATACAAACTCTCCATTTTCCATTGCTTTTAGGAACTACTACCGGGTTGAATAACCATTTAGGGAACTGAACCTCCCGTATGGAACCTGCATCTAGTAGCTTTCCGACCTCTCTCTCTACTGCTTTAGCTTTCTCCGGAGCTGTTCGGCGAGCCTTCCGTGTGACTGGCTTGAAGGTTGGGTCGACATGAAATCGATGACAAGTAATGATGGGATCAATCCCAGTCAGCTCGTAGGGTTCCCATGCAAAAACATCCAAATTGCTTCGAAGGAGGGCGACTAGTTATTTCTTCTCGCGATCGGTCAAAGATGTACCAATCAAAAACTTTTTCTCAGTCGAGCTACTTCCAGCGGCGACTTCTTCCAATTCTTCAACGACCCTCTCGGAGGGATGGAGCCTGGTCTCCTCCACTCATAGTCGGCCGCACCTTAGCTGCTATTTGGAGGGTATCAACCCCTCCTGGGCTTCTTCCTTACTTTTTGATTCATTAGTTTTCCTTTCCTGCTTGGGGCGAATGGCCGCAATGAAACATTTTCTGGCCGTGGCTTGGTCGCCATGTATCTCGACCACTCCCCGATCTGTTATACACTTCAGCTTTTGATGGTACGTCGAGGGTACGGCCTTCATTGCATGGAGCCTCCCCCTGCCGAGGATGGCGTGGTACAGAGATTCAATGTCAACTACTAAAAACTCGATCATTTTTTATATCTTTCCTTCCCTGACTGGTAGGAAAATTTATCCTAAAGGAACTGTAATCTTTCCAGCGAAGCCGACCAACGGAACAATGGCTTCCTTGAGGTCGGCTATGCTCAGTTTTAACTTCCTGAACAACTCTAGGTACATCACTTTGGACAAGCTACCTTGGTCAACGAGCAACCTGTCGATGTCCCAGTTGGCTATCCTGAGTGTGATGACCAGCGCATCATGATGTGGGGTTCTTACCCCAATCAAGTCTTCATCAGTGAACACAATGTGCTTATTATAATCGACGTCCTCCAGTAGTCGACGCTTCTCGGCCTGAGTTTTGGCTGGGTCAATCTGAAAGGCCTACATGGCGGCAGTAAGTTTCTTTACTTCCATCCGAGCTGCATTCCCTTGAATTTGCTTGAGGTCAAACGCCCCATGTATCACCTCGAACTCATGGCCGATATCCTCCTCGAGGACGTTGTCGGGCCTTTGCTCACCATTCGTTGCTACCTTCTCTGCCTTCTTTTTCACGAACTCATTAAGATGACCGGCTCGGGCCAACCCCTCGAGATGAGATTTGAGGGCCTTACAATGCTCAATTTTGTGACCGCCTCCTTGTGAAAGGCGCACCTTAGTGCGTTATTCCGCTTGGAGGGGTTTCCCCCCATCTTCTTCAGCAAATTAATAAATAGCTCATCTCTGATCTTATAGCAAGAATCTTGTATATTGGCTCCTTGAAGACTGTATTCACAGCCTGAAATGCCTTTAAGGCGTCGTTTTTGTTTCCATTCTTGGAGCCATTTTTGCCCTCGTTCTTGTTCCCTTTCTTCTGAGGTTCATTCTTCTCCACTCCTTTGCCAGCCTTCGCGCGACCATTATCCCCTGCATTAAGATGGGTCACATCCTCGACTTTGGCGTACTTCTCAATACGAGCCATCAAGTCGTCGATGGATGTAGCCTCCTTCTTAGTTAAGGACTGGTGCAGGAGGCAGGAGCTCGGCAAACCAATTTTGAAGGATGCTACGGCGACCTGCTCCGAGCAATCCTCGATTTCATTAAATACTTCTCAATACCTCTTCGCGTACTCTCTGAGGTTCTCTTACGGCTTCTTCATAGTAAGCAGTGCATCCATTCTCTTCGGGTGGGAGCTGCTAGTTATGAAGCAAGTTGTAAATTGCTCAGCAGGTAGCTTCTCAAATCACTTCTGGGCCACATCGTGCAAGCTCGAAGGGAAGATTCGACACATAAGCGCATCATTATGACTCCATAGAGTCATAGCTTGCCGGTATTGCCTGACATGGTCAATGGGATCAGTCTTCCCATCCTAAATCTTGAGCCTGGGAATCGCGAACTTCTTCGGGGCCACTTCTTCTATTGCCCTGAAAAAGGGGGCTTTATTTGGGTTTTGAGAGCTCGCATAGCTAGCTCTCTCGTAGATCTGGCGCCGCGATGAGCTAGGTGTTGGTCCATCTCCATCCGAACCAAACTTTGTATGTCATCATTCTGCCGACCAGGACTCTTGTAACGCGAGCTGGTTGCAGTCGTTCGAAATGGTCATAATCTGACCAGTGCTTCTCAGTTCTTTCTGACCCACGTCTCGGGCTCCTTCCTCGACTGCGAGACTTGCTTGCCTGAGGGCTAGGAGTCCGGTTATGGTGTCGCCTTGTGCTTCGATGGAGTTTTCTCTCCATCCTTTCCAGTTGCCTCTTGAGACGAGCATTTTCATCTTGCTGTTCGCGAGTAGCTTCCTCCTGCTCTTGGAGTTTGGTTTCATAGGCGTCTATCAATCTAGAGATCTGCGTAGACCTGGGTGGCCCCTGGTTTTCTTCGGAGACTTGCCTCTACTAGCGAAGTCTTGGGTTTGAATGATGAATCTCAGATCTTACCCTTGGAGGGTTAGGCTGCTGTTGAATGTCACCTGCTTGAGCGACATTACTGTTGTGATGGGACATCGCTGGTTCTTGTTGAAGGTCTTCGTAGGAATAACAGTCGATTCCCACAAACGGCGCAAATTGTGGTGACAAAAATCTCAACACAAAATAATAATGAAAGAAAACAATCACCAAGAAAATAAGAACAGCAATAATCACAATCACAACACAAGAATATACGTGGTTCAGCAACTTGCCTACGTCCACAGAGAGGTCTACTGTTTTTATTTAGTAACTCTCGAGAAGGTTTTTGCTAGATGCCCCTATGCCCCGGGCCAGGGGTACAATATACACTCAAGTAATTGAAAGTGTTGGTAACTAACACGTTGAGCCTATATCCTTGAATATCTCCCCGAGATATTTGGGGTAGACTCGGTCATATTATCAAATGTAACTGCGTAACCAAGGCTCATAATTTGGGCCGAAGACCTGATTACCTCACTTGGGCTTGGCCGGCTACTTTTATGGAATTGATCGACACAATAGGCACCTACAAACTCCTTGACGCGCGTGAAGGCTTTGTCTGCCTCGGAAGTCCACTGAAACTCAGTGCTCGAGGAAGTACTCATCAAGTCCATGATAGGCGCCATAACAGTGCTGAATCCGGCTATAAAGCACCGATAAAACCCGGCTAGGCCATGAAAGCTGCGAACCCGGATACCGATGTGGGTGGGGGTCAATCCACTATCGCCTGAACCTTGGCATCATCCACCCTGATGCTGTCGTCGGAAACCATATAACCTAAGAATGTCACCGATGGTATCATAAAAGCGCACTTCTTCAACGTGAGGAAGAATCGCTCGACTCGTAGGACCTCCAACACCTGAGTCACATGGTCAACGTGCTCCTCCTCTGATAGGCTGTGAATCAGAATATCATCAAAATAAACCAATACAAATTTGTCCATGAAAGGTCGCAATATCTATGTCATCACCCTCATAAAGGTAGATAGGGCATTGGAGTGGCCGAAAGGCATCATCGTCCACTCATATAGCTCATCCTTCGTCTTGAAGGCATCTTCCACTTATTCCCTAGTTTCATTCGAATTTGGTGATAGCCGCTCTTCAAGTCTAGCTTGGAGAAAACACTCGCACCATGGAGTTGGTCTAGCATGTCCTTTAATCTGGGGATAGGAAACCTGTACTTCACGGTAATCTTGTTAATAGCTCGGCTATCAACACACATACGCCAACTTCTATCCTTCTTTGGCGCTTACAGGGCGGGTACTGCACAAGGAGACATATTCTCCCGAATATAGCCCTTGTCGCATAGCTCCGTGACCCGTCTCTGCAACTCTGCATGCTCCGTGGGCGACATGCGATAATGGGGAAGGTTGGGGAGCTGCGCCCCGGGGATAAAATCGATAGCATGTTGTATATCCTGGAGAGGAGGAAGATCATCTGGAGGTGTACACACGTCGGTAAAAGAATTCAATTAACTCTGGATGCATGGGGAACAGACGCCTCCGAGGTGGTAATGGGACTAATGAGAGCATAGCATAACCCTGTCTCAGCGGCCTTTGTGGCTAACTCCTTATGTGAGGCTACTAGGGCGGACGCATGGGGCGAAGGAGAAAGTTCATGCCCTCATGCATAAACGAATACGTGTTAGCTCGACCGTCATGCATGCTACGATGATCAAATTGTCACGGTCTTCCCAAAAGAAGGTGACATACTCGCATATCCACCACGGTGCACAAAACCTCATCATGGTAGTCCCCAATAGAAAAAGCCACTCGGCATTGTCGGCTAGGGGCAAGTGTGGCTCCACTACCCAACCACCCAATTCGGCCCGGAGAGGCTAATGATTCCGTGGGAAGTTTCAACTTGTCTACCATTTCTTGAGCCACCAAATTTTCGCTAGCTCCGCCATCAATGATTACCGTGCAAAGCCTCCCTGTCGTAGTAAAACGAGTAAAGAAGATACTCGTGCGTATCCACGTATCATCACTAGAAGGAGGTGATTGAGGGTCCACCGAAGTCGTGATCATAACGGTATGTGTGTAGGCGGTAAAAATATCTGCAAGCCTTGTTTGCACCCAGCAAAAAGAATCACGACGACGGCAAATAGATTGGGTGGTCGCTAAAGGTACATCGGTAGGGATAGGGAGGATGCCCAATGAGGCACACCCTTTATATAAACAGTTAGGGTTTGCAATTGGATCGGATTTTAGGACTTCTTGAGAATGGGGAAGGTAGGGTTTGTGATTTAATTTTTTTTGTTGAAATTGGGTGGGGTTTGTGAGGGGATGATTTTTGGATAGTTCCGGTTGGATCTTGGATGGATCGGGAGCAAAATAATTTGGTTCTTAGTCATGGGCAGTACAATCTTGAAAATCCAGGTGGTGATCAATCGTCTCTGCCATGCGGGCTTTGGCGCAGCTGTAACAGACCGTCCGTCATATATGGGTTGGCGGCGTGTCCAACTAGTGGTGTCGACGGGATCCCATCAGTTCCGGTGGTCTTAGGGTGTTCGGATTGCATATCCGATGAGTTCTAATCAGCCAGAGTTGAGCAGCGTTCGAAGGGAGAGATTGGTGGGCCATCGGGTGGCTGACCCGCATGGGTCGAATCAACAGCCCTCCTGTCTGGAATTTCCGGTAGCTTCCAACGGAAATCAGCCCTGTCGAGGAGTCTGGTGAAGGCTTCATCGGTGCTGGAGATTTCTTGGATTGATTGGTGGTTGTCCATGTGTGAATTGGTTGAATTAGGGTTTTTGTTTGGAGTTAGGGTTTGGGAGGTAATTTTGGGGATGATCCGGGTCTCATCCGGATGAACCCAATTTGAGTCCCAATCTTCTATTAGCATGATTAATCCAAGAACAAACTACGCTCTGATACCAATTTGATGTAATTAACGGTGCGGAAGCGTAAAAAGAATTATTATCTACACAACAACAATAACAACAACAACTTCAACAACAACATGGAAAAGGAATAAGGGTTTCTTATTTCTCTGTCTGGTCTCTCAATATCAAAATGGCAAAAGTGTTACAAAAGAGGACACTTTGACTATACAAAAAGGCTAAAAAAAGAACAAAACAAAAAGAATGATAAAAAGGATGCTCATGTCCCTATGCTCTCCTGCATCAACTTTTTTCTATATTTTATGTCTTTTGATAGATATTTATTATTCTAATGAGTTAATAGCCTAGTCGGAAAAAACATTTCTAATGTAACAATGTTGGCCGAACTCTTACCGTGACATTATGTTTGAAATAGACATTGAGAGTTGTCAAAAAATAATTGTATTCATCTCGAACTACTGGAAAGGAACAAGTCCCATGTTTTTCTGCAAATAAAGTGCAAAGTGGCAAACTGTAAGAATAGTACATGGTAAAAAATAAAGCATTCATGTTCCGCGATATGGAAACCATCACACAGTGTACATATCACACACGTCCTTTCCACCATATGGTAAGTCACACTTCAACGTTCTTTTAGAAAGAGCATACAAGTAAAAAATCAAAAGAATTGTCGCTTTAATTAAGCACTGCCACGGTGCATATTCAAAGGGCTCAATGTATCAAGAAGCACTTGAACTAAAAAAATGTTGTTCATGAAAACCATCCTAAGCCAATTACCACACTTAAAACTAAAAGAAAAGAAAAAGACTCATTTGTCAAAGAATGGAACTGGAAGGAGCTCGAGCTCTCTTTAACATATAAAAACACTACCCAGATTGCATTTCCATATATCTGCGAAACCCAAGGCAGTAATTTGAGATGCTAGAATTTAAATAAAAATCAGATGTCCCACATCAAGTATCATTTCAGAAGTTATATGTACAGCTTAGACAGCAAATTTCTGCATCCTTCATGGACATGCACATATAACACACCAAACTATAATTTGAATCCGAGAAAGAATACAAATTATAGGCTTTCTTTGAAAATAGCACGTAATGTATAGCACAAGATGAAGATGATTACCCCACTGTCAATTGAATGCACGTCTCCCCATTCAGCCATGACACAAAAATACGGAGGAAAAGTTAGTGGTATATAATGGAACCACAAAATTTAGTAATTAACCCCACAATCAGAAACTACCTCATGGGCCCAAAACAATCCTTTTCCACCATGGCAGTTAGAGTACATATCACAAGTTAACGTTGGCCAATACTTCTCAAGGGGATCAAGTAGTGTTGAAATCTACAAATTGAAGAAAGCAGACATAGTTCAGCCAAGTTAGGAATCACTGTCAAGACTAAAAACTCGACCTCTGACCCAGAAAGGAACTTCAATTGGGAGGATCCAATAAAGAGCTTGGTCGAATAAAAGAGAATGAAAAAAGTTGCTTCTGAATGGGAAAATAAATATTGAACAAAATTCGATGGTTGTACATTTTGTTGAAAAATAATATTTTTTCCGGAAATTTAACTGAATGTGAATTTGAGCAGCCATTTGGAAATAACATCCGACCGAAGCATATGGGAGAGTTCTAAAAAGCTATAATGTTTCTCCATGTTTGGCTCCATACCTGGTGTGCGGCGTCATCAAAAACCAAAAGCCACTGACGTGTGACTATCCAAGCATAGATAGCCACACTTCATGCCTTAACAATAGTTTAAATAGCAATCCCAGTGTTTGATAAGGCACATAGTTATGAACATTTTTCTTGTCAAATCAAGTGTATGATTGCTTTTAGGTTAATATTTCTTAAACTAATTAACACCCCAAGTCTATACATTATGTAAAAAAACTAGTTCTCTAATTCAAACCCAAGGTCAACATGTTAACTAATTCTCGAAACAATTAATGGGGCTATAAATAATTATATCATAATTTGTAAAATGGCATAGTAATAACAAATGCAATGAATCTACAGCCAGCTTATTCGCTTTTGAAAAATATTCTTATTATTTTAGAAACTGCAATCCCTGCACCCTACATATGAATAACATATTAGAAACAGACTACCAATTATGAACCATGCCCATACAGCATAATGAAGACTCAACATTGCAAATGGTCACCCAAACCTAGAGTTTTCTTGCGTTCCTTAGAATAATGAATTCACATTACTAACATATGAGGTACATGCAGACTAAAGTATAATAAAAATATAAAATACCTCTTTTTTATTAAAACTTGAACTGGTGCAACATGCGGGCCAAGTGTCATCATTGTAGTTTGGCCACAGCCCATCTGCACTTCAAGAATACATTATTTAATAAATAAAATAATCTAGGATAATAGACCACCAGTTGTGAGATTCCACAATATTCCCTAACCCCAACCAAACATGGCTGTCCAAGGGTCAAAACCTGTTGTGAAACAAGTTTCCCTTTTGGCGGAAAGTAAATTAAAACATCAGGAGGTTTGACTTACGGATTGTGAATTCAACCGGAGAACTCGATCTGCGTGAAATTACATAAAGTTATATGTTTGCCGCTATATGAAGTCAGCCATATATAAAATCAATAATTAATGACCATTAATTGAACATTTAAGAATCCTGCATTGATTCGGAGACAGATGCAAACAAAGAAAAAAAATATACATATGTACGCAGTGGCGGAGCCAGGATTTGGAGTTAGTGGGTGCGAAACTGTCTGACATACCCCGGGGGTTCGGTGGCGGGAGCCCCCGAGGCGAATTTTTTTGGGTTATTTGTACTATTTGGGGCATAAATCTAGTACTAAAATAGGATAGTTATTACAATGCAAAATTGAATGATATGTTCAGTGTCAATATCATCCAACACGTCTCTTTCGATATATTAATCAAACAGATTTAATCTAACTTAAACAAGTTATTTAAAATTAATAGAATTAATGGAAAAGGATTAATCTAACATAAAATCAGAATTAATCTAACCTAAAATTTGTTGGAAAAAGATTAACCCATTGATGTTGAAATTTATTATTGAATTTATTTAATAAATTAATTCAGTAAAATTTTAATCACTTTGTATGATTAATCATTTTGTAAATTTCAGTAATAATTTCAGTCATAAAATCAATGTAATGGAGGAGAAAATTTTCAATAATAATTTTTATTTTTAAATAATTTTCAGTAATAATTTCAGTAAACTAGGGCCGTTCACATTCAGGAATTTTTTATCTTGAACCCGTTAATGTGTTATAGACTAACAAATTTGTAAATGGAGGAGAGAAAGGAGACTTGCCTTTTGTTTTGTTCTTGAATAGAGAGAGAAGACACAACTTTGGTTGGGTTGAAAAACTAGGGTCGGCTGCTGTTGTCTATATTAACTTAAGTTTCAAAAATTACCAATTTTAATCTTAATATTTAAGTTATTACACACATGTATATATATAAAAAAACAAAAAATCCCGAAATCCAGTGCATGCGTCCGCACCCTCTCGGGTGTGTGTGGCTCCGCCCATGTATGTACATGATAAAGGAAAGTGTCTCTCTCAAAAAGAATGCTTCAACACATTATATTGTTCCTTCATTTCTATTAATTTAGTTGGCATATAGGCTAGATATATTTATTTAGGGCGCAAGGCACATCAATGCGCCAATGTCACCCTAGGCGCAAGGCGAGTCACTCGCCTGGTCAAAGTGACGCACACATTATGAAAAACATGCAAAAATTATATATTTATAATAATAAGATTATTTTACGATCTAAAATTTGATTATAAAAGGTTATGAAGAGACGCATAAGAAGATATATCAAATATAACCGATGAACAAAATATAATCAAATATCAAAATTTATTTAGCATTTTAAAAAAATAATCAATAAAAGCAAGGATATCAGTATATCGAAAACAAATGTATTCCAACGTGTGAAAAAAAATCAAAATCAATTGGAGATGCAGTAGTGTTGGAGTTTTTTTTGGTTTCTTTTGCCTATGTAGTGACTCAATGATAAAGATAAAGTTTCATCACAACTTATGTTTGACTTTGGTTAATTGTTGGGTGAAAAACGTTTCAATTCTCAGTTAGAGTAGTTTTGAGACGACTTTTTACAAAACGATCCATTTTCTCCTAAGACAAATACTCAGGATTAGGTCTTCGATTAACATCCATTGTGATAAAACGATATAGTGTTTTGATGTTTCTTTGCACATAATCAATCAAACCAGTAGAGATGAGAATATCTTCAAATTGATCTTTTCATAAGAGATGATTTGTATCATCTAATTTCATTGCCACGAAATTAGTGGCAACGAAATTAGTGCAAGGTTCTAAAAGGCGCGAGGCGTGGTCGAGACTCGAGCTTTAATAGCCTAGGCGCGCCTAGGGGTAAAAAGGTGTTTTTCCTTTTTTTATTATTTTAATTATTCTAAGGCTAGTAATATAATAAAATAATACATACCTTGAATTTTGAAAATATATTCGTGTGTTCGGTAGCCACATCTTTCTCATATTCATGCTCCATAATCAATATATAAAATGTATTTCTCAACATTTAATGAGCAATATACAAAATACATTCTTCATAATTTAATAATCAATATCAATAATCATTCAATAATCATTCAAAAATAAGGCGTAGGCAATGCGTTCCTCTCAAGCCTCAAGCCTGGGCGCGCCTTTTAGAACACGGATTAGTGGTATTCGTGATTGGAAGTGATGATAAAGGAGAAGAAGTAGAGAGTGAAGGAGATTCTGCCATTAATGGAAGTTTTGAGTTTGCAAAGAAGATCGAGAAGCTAAAATTGCTCTGATCATGAAATCAGTTACAATAGTTTAAGAAAAAGTTCTAGAAAGATAAAATGTCTTGTGTTGTGTATATTAATACAAGAGAGAGGTACAAGAGTATATAGCCATCAGATTTGATCAGCTGTACTACAATTAACTGAACAAGTAACAGAAATACAACTAGCTAACAGAACAAGTAACAGAAACTGTTACAGTTCTACTAACAACTAACTGACTACTCTAACTGACTATCGTACAGATTGGAAATATGTAATGTCAAAATATTGATTTGTCCATTCTTGTGTCGGGGGCCTTTTCTAAACAAATTTAACATAGCGTGCCTTAGGCACACTTTGAGCCTGGATCCTAGGCGTACAAGGCACACGCCTCACTGAAGGGATCTTGGCGAGGCACCCATGTTGCGCCTTGGAGCCTAGGCGCGCCTCTAACTACTATGAAATTAGATTCCTCTTAATAGAGCCAAATAATGATTTTGTACCGAAGGTGAATATAGTAAGGCATTTACAAAGCACCATTGACAACCTTTTGGGAAGAAAGTTACAAAAGGTGTGATAATTCTTGTCAGAATCCGACTCACCAATATTCCCTCTCTCATTATATATACATAGCATATCAAGTTTGGATGGAGGGGGACAAACCAGCATCCACCAATTCGCCATGGCACAACACACACTAGTCAGAAAAGCAACGTAGTAAATACCAAAGCCATGTGATTAATGCCAACAAACTTCCAATATGCCAAACACAATAAATACATGATATTCTACAATCAATAGCCGCAGTTTTTCTTTAGTCATCCTCTGCTAGTTTTACTCAACCAATGATGCATATTATATGCAGGCTCTTGAAATATGACTGACACTACATTTTGTACATAAACCTATATCGGTCTTTAAGAAGCCACTATGCTATATAACAATAGGGGGGTGAGTAATGGAGTGACCAAAATGGGAATTGAAATTGCATACTATAAAGTACAAATTATAATAGTAATATAAAGGAATGTAGTGTTTGTGGTAAAAAGAAAAGGAGTAGTACCTTGAGCAGCAAGAGCTGTAGGAACAGCAATGGGGAGTAGCGCCACAGAGAGTGGGAGGCCATAGGAGAGACAGAACGAAGTAACCAAACTCTCGCGGTGGTTGTTTATGTTTATGTTTATGTTGTAAGGCACCACCGCAGTTGATCTCAGCTATAAATAAT
The DNA here is from genome assembly GCA_949130495.1 of Sambucus nigra. Taxonomy (NCBI): domain Eukaryota; kingdom Viridiplantae; phylum Streptophyta; class Magnoliopsida; order Dipsacales; family Adoxaceae; genus Sambucus; species Sambucus nigra. The sequence continues at coordinate 269,017,451 of OX422218.1, read as the reverse complement.
GATCCCACCAAAAATATGACCAAGATCTTGTGGTAAACATCTCCGAGAGAAGTCATTTCAATTGGATTGGTAAAGTACATGCAAAGACCACCAACTTAGTATATGTTACATATACCAATGGCAAATGATTGCACTCTCCCAAACCCAAAATTTGTTTCCTATACTTACCTTTCAAGACAAGGTTGCGTCACTTTTGCAATTTGCTCTTTGGTTTGGTGGTCATGGATCGGATCGGATCGGATCGGATCGGATCGTTCAGGTTTGTTTGAATTCGCATCCGGTTTGAATATATATGTTCAAGGTCGCATATGCCCCTAAACTCATGACTCCAAGTTCACTCACATATTTAATTAAGGGAAATGTTATGTGTCCCAAACAATTCTTTCAAATCGTCTCCCAAAGAAGTGTTATACTTTGTGGTATGGGTTCCGTCAGGGCACAACTCGTTAATGCTATTTGAGGAGATTTGAGGGAGTTGTTTAGTACCCATAGCACCACTCTTTAATTAAAGGTTTTTTTTATCAATTAGTCTCGTTTATTAATTATATAGTTTATTAATTATATATATATATATATATATATATATATATATATATATATATATATATATATGCATATAATTCAACATCTACATTTTTTTATAGTTTCAAGTCCCTTTAATCTCGTTTTGTCGTTTACAAAAAGTATTTTTATAATTAGGCATGCTTATGAACCCGCTATTATTTTGCGTGGGTGATCTCATTTTCTTTTATGGACAAAATTTTCACCAAACAACTTCATGAAGAGGGTCTTTAGTAACACCATCTTATTTTCTTTTGCAACATGTCATTATTATAGTGGTTGTGTTACCTTACCTTTTATCAAATTTCTATTATAACCCAACATGGGTGTCAAGTTTGTTTTCATTAAATCTTGCATTCCATGCCCTTTGATCATTTCGTGACGTCATCGTCAATCTTCAACTTATAAAGGCTACCAAATTAGACGGGGTTCGCATAAGATTAATGATTTAGTCATTTAGGGATTTTTAAATATTTCATCAAGAAAATAAAACAATAACATACTTGTAGTACCCCTTATTTTATTAAGAATGAAAACTAATTTTCTAGATTTAATTTAGTAAATAATTAAAAAAAAAGATAAAATGAAATTTTGGAAATTAATATGAAGTGTTTTAGTTATTTAAAATATAATTTAATTACGTGGATTAGTTGAAATGATAATTTTAATTGCATAAGTTCAAATGGATTGGATTCCTATTAATTAATTTGGGTTTTAAGTGAATTCGAGCCTTAATAGGATATATTAGGATTTCCGATGAAACCTTAAGGTTAGATTGGGCATTTGGTTAGACTTAGTGGGTTGTAGCTAGATAAAAAAATATATAAGTGAATTTAATAATCCGAGCCCTCCTTAGAACGAGCTTTTGTTCAAATCAAGGGCACATTGTTCAACTAGGACGCAATCTTATATAAAACCTTGTTTTCATCTAAAATTATAATTTACACTAAATTCCATAATAGATCCTCTCCAAACATGTGACACCTCGTAAAATCCATACTTATGTTGATCAATTCTAAATATAAAATTTACGAGAGCCAAATAATTAATAACATTCTAAGCATGATCGAGATATAAAATAGTAATAAAAATATTGACAATGTTAAATATCCTAGTGAGAAATACCCAACATAACTCCGATCCCATTCAACCTCTATAATATAGAAATGATAGAATCTATCCACTGAAATATAATAAAACTATGTAAACAACAATATCTAACTCTAAAAAAAATTCAACTGAAATAAATAAATTGCATACAACTCTCTCACTTGGGAAGGAATACTGGATTTATTAATAGGCTATTTATATAACTGAATGTTTTTAGCGAATCTTCTCATTTTAGAGATGTATGATGTTATCCTGGGTATGGGCTTGTTAGCGACGGTTAGAGCGATGGTGGACTGTTATAGTAGGACTATTTAGTTACCGTTCGAGGTTAGGATAGGTTTCTCGGGCCGATGCCTCGCCCGAAGAGAGTGTTGAGCATGCATATGTGTTATATCGAGGAGGAGACTTCAGAGAGTATAGATGTCTCGTTAGATTCGATCCCTGTATTTAGGGACTAGGTTATAGTGCGAGTATCGTATTATACGACTTGTTTAAAGATGTGGGAGTCGAAAGTTAAAATTTAACAGCTTTTGGGGCAGGGCTTTGTCTGTAGGATTACATTACCTTGGGGTGCCCCAGTATTATGTCTTAGGATAACGAATATCGATAATCGATAAATCTAGGTGATAGTGTATTGGGAGGGTTCTCCGACTGGATTTCTCTTGAGAGACGTCCCACTCATGAGGCTTAGTAAGTGTTGGGAGTCGAGAGACATTTGGGCTCTAGGACGTTAGTTTATTACGTTAGGAATTACATGTGTGGAGATGTTACGCATTGAGCCGCAGTGGATCCAAGGAGAACTCAGGGATGTTTACACCACTAGTTGAATAAGTGGGACAATCTCAAGAAGAGTTGAGTCACGATTAGTATGGTAATTGAGTATTCTTTTATTGTATGGTCATGCATGATGTGTGTGGTTAATTTTGGGATGCATGAGCGTTACACAATTGATAATTATGCATGTATGCACATAGTATAGGGTGTATGGGCACCCTAGTTAGTTCGATATTCAATATCATCCCAAAAAGGCTAACGTGGTATTAAATACGTTGAGCCGTGTGCTTGTAGGGCAATTGGCAGCCGTGTGAAAGATGAAATGGGATGAACTTCTTTATGAAGAGAAAATAGTTCGGTCCTATATGTTAGTGATAACCATCACACCCGAGATCATTTGGAGGATTGTGAAGGCACGGCTAGGGGATCCGTCTTATCATGAGGGGATTCAGCAATTATTGGGAGGTGGAACGAAGTCTTACTCACTCAGCTTTGAGGGTGGCTTATGCTTTAATGGGAGGTCGATTGTCCCAGATAATAAGGACCTATGGCACGCAGTTATAGAAGAGGTGCAAGGGTTACAATTTCTAATGCATTTTGAAGGGGATAAGTTGTAACAGGATTTGAGATGACAGTATTGGTGGACCAATATGAAGCGGGACATAACAGAGTTTATCTCCAGGTGCACCACTTGTCAGATGGTGAAGGTCGATCATCAGAGACCAGTCAGAATTTTACAGCAATTGGAGATTTCGGTGTGGAAATGGGAGAGTATTTATAGGGACTTCATCATAGAGTTACCGATATTGCAGCAGGGTCACGATTTTATCTGGATCATTGTGGATCGGTTAACTGAGGCAACCCATTTCCTCTTAGTTCATGTGGATTATACGACAGGGTAGTATGTGAAGTTGTTCATAGTATAGATAGTGAGATTGCATGGGGCACCTCTCAATATTATTTCAGATCGGGATAAGATCTTTGTGTCCCACTTTTGATAAAGTTTTCAGGAGGCAATGGGGATAGAGTTGTGTTTGAGCACATCTTATCACCCACGGATCGATGGGCAGACAGAGAGGGTGAATCAAATGTTGGAGGATATGTTGTGGATGTGTATTTTGGACTTTAAGGGTAGATAAGAGCAGTAATTTCCTTTGGTAGAGTTTGCGTGTAATAACTCGTTCCAGTTTGCCATTGGCATGGCAGCTTTTGAGGCGTTGTAAGGGAGACCTTATCGTTTGGCCTCTTATTGGATAAATGTGGAGTACAACAAGCTTTTCGGGCCGGACGTGATAGCAGTTATATCTGCGTAGGTCATGATCGTCAGAAGGGTTACACAGATGCGAACCAGAGACACCTGGAGTTTGATGTGGGAGATCAATTATTTTTGCGGGTATCTCCCATAAAAGGAGTGATGCGATTTGGAAATATGGGAAGTTGGCCCCTAGGTATATGGGGCCATTCCCATTATCAATACGGCAGGACCGATTGAATATAGGCTCGCCTTACCGAAGCATTTGAAGAAGATTCGTGATATGTTTCACGTGTCGTCGTTAAGGAGGTATCTCAGGGATAACATGACTTATTGGCATATATCGTTAAAGGAGACTGATTTTCAGCCAGTGAATTCACATAAGGAGAGATCTATTGTCTTTTTTTACTTTAGCAAGAGGAAGCTTAGGTCAATAGTGGTACTGTTAGTGCATGTACAATGAGGACACCACAATGTTGTCAAGTCGACATGGGAGAATGACATGTGAAAAAAGTATCCAGAGCTCTTCATAATAGGTACGTTTGAATTTCGAGGACAAAATTTTGTTGTTAGGGGGGAGAATGTAATACCTTGTACTTTTATTATTAATTAATCTTCGTGTGCTTAATATTATTAATTTAATTGGGAAACTAATATAAATTTTAGTAAATATTAATTAGCAAGATAAGGGATAAATATTTATTACTACTATTATTATTTACCTGTGTGTGATAAGTAAATGGATATATGAGTTTTTATGTGTCGTGTATGAATGAAAGCGATCGCTTATTTTTATATGCCGATAGAGTGTTATATCGGTGGATCGGTATAATTTATGGGCGATACGTAGGGTACGCACGTGTCGGGCCGGTTAATGAGATGTTATCATATTTGGAGTTGGGTGACTCAAATGATCTTTTCGAGTGTACCGGTGATCCGAGAAGGGTCGAAATAGTCCAAAATAGGTACACAGGTGTTATAATTGGGTTTCAGAGGCTTTTTAGTCATAACAAGACACATATGAGGGTAGGAGAGCCATTCTACACTTAGAGTTAAGTGAAAAATGGAATTAGAGTAATTGAGAGGGTATTTAAGAGGTTAGGAAGGTGAATGGCGGCCCACCGTTGATAGTTTACACAAGATATTGAGAGAGAATTCAAGATAAGAGATAAATGGGAAGAGATAAGAGAAAAGGCTTGGAAAAGAGGGAGAAAAGCTATCTCTGAATTCAACCCATCATCAAACACGTAGAGAACGTCAGATTTAATCCACTAAGGCAAGTAGTTACTTGCTTTATGTCGCAAATTAAAAGTGGTTATCTATTTTCATAATTAGAGATAGAAAACTGAGATTTAAGACGTTAAAGAATGAAATTTACATAATTGATGTAGAGATATAAATGATAAGGGATGCGAGATTTTAGATTGATTATTAATTGATATTAATCATACCTAAATTTCAAAATAAATTCTAGGATTTAAATGATGAACATGAAGCACTTGAATAAAATGGTTCAATTTTTAAAAAATAGATTTGGGGAAAATTCTGTGTGGGATTAAATTGGTGTTTGATTTTTAATCTTAGATATTTGATGTAGGATTCATGATTAGAAATATTTTAAATGCTCCTGGAATATTAATATAATGATATACTAGGTCTATTCGAGGTTTGGGGTGGTTTAGGACCTCTATTGGAGGGTTTGGGTGGAGAAAACATGATTTTTGGAGAAGCTGACTCAAACACATGTCGATCGACCGATCAACTAGTGTTGATCGATCGATGAAATTGGAAGTTTGATAAGGTTGTTCAAATCGAATTATGAAGGCGTGGGCACCAGTTTCATATTTTTCCATTTTTTTTAATTTGTTATGAATTTTCTACTAAAAGGGGCACAATATCAAAATTTTAAATTGGTGGTTTTAAATTGGGCTTTCTTTTGAAAATTTTGATTTTGGGGGCAACGAACCGATTCGATTTGCTGACATAGCCTTTTTTTGTTCATGCATTATTTTGACCTGTTAAGGCTTGGGGAATGGTTGTAGGGGCTTCCGGGGTACCGTGAGATTACTGGGGAAGACTTTCAGGTTTCGATACGAGTGATAGGCCAACGTTAGATTTGTTCGAGTAAGGAGAACTGAGGATTTAAGTGAGTGAATTTTGATTATTAATCAAGAAGTTGGGTTAAACTTAGGGATTGGGTGAATCGTGCGCTATGGGATATGTGTACGAGTTCGGTACGTGTTATATATACATATTAGGATGATGTGTATATGTATGTATGTGTGTATGCTACTTGTCTTTATTAAACATTACTACTCGGTAGTGATATCTTAGGAGGTTGCTCATAGTGGGCAGTCCACCTTGGCATTGTTCAGTAGGTGTCGGATTGATTCCCCAGATCATAGGATCGTTGCATGGACACTATCTATATGTGAGGATAGATATTGGTTTGGAGATCGAGTGGGTATGATGTGGTATAGTCACGATCCCTAGACGTATGTCTATGACCGCCTCCATTGTATGTGTTTTCATTTGGGATTGGTGGTGAGATTCCGACCCAGTGGCTTAGTGTGATACGTGATGCCTGGAGACGAAAGTAGACAAGGGATGTATTCGCGAGGTCCAAGCTCTGGGGATATAGTTATATGTATATAGCGAGTGATGTATATATATATATTTATATGATATAGTGTATATATCTATTTATAGCACGAGCATAGCTATGTTAAGTTTATTACGTGAATATTTATTTTGAACAAGTGTATCGCTACAATATTATTCATGAATGTATACCCAGTGAAGGTAGTTATTCTTAGCTAATCGAGGGTATTAAAGGGTTTGGTATTGGATAGCAGTCACATGTCCTAGTAAGACTGGGTAGTTTAATTAGGAAAAAATTAAACACGTTAGGTGCACACTGCAGTTGAGAGGTGGGGTTTATCTCATGTGAGTACGACCGGTTAATTATGAAATTAATACATTACTGTTTTAATCGATTTAAAATAATTATCTACTTACAAAATATTTTCTATCTTTCGAGCTTTGACCCGTAGGCTTTTATTTTTCCTTATATTTCTTTTTAAACCCTAGGTGTGTAGCAGCAACAACCAGGGCTGAAGGGATAGATTCATTATTCCCGTTATAGTAGTTTGAGATGCTACATCGTTGTTTAGACACCTCAGCTTATTCTATCTAGTTAGGATAATTTCAGTTCAGTTCAGTTTGGGCATGTTGCCCATAGGTTGATAGGTTTTTATAATACTGTCAGATATTTTATTTTCAGCACTTGGTTTTATTATTCATTCTTATACCATGGATGTCATTATTTTGGTGACAAGTAGTTTATTTGATTCACTCTTTTTTATTTATCAGTGCATAAGGATTACGTTGTTAATTGTGCTGTATAATTTTATTCGTACTATTTTTATTATAATATTATTGTGATATTGATGCTGAGAATGAACCATTTTTAGATTCCTATTTTATTTTAGTAGAGGATTGGCCACCCGGTATTAGAATAGACGAGTTGTCATAAACGTTTAAGGATTTACGGGAAATTTTTCAAATGACCTACAAAGGCACCTCCACCATTAAGCATTCCAAGCTTCAACGATTAACCACCCATTTCAAACTTCTTACCATGAAGGAGAACGAAACTTTTAGTGAGTTCTATGCTAAGATCAATGACGCAATGACCTCCATATTTGCTTTAGGTAAGACTACTAAAAAGGATATAATTGTTAATAAAATCCTATAGTATTTCACAAGTAAATTTTGTGGCAAAGTGGATGACATTTATGAGGTTAGATCTTTCTTTTCAAAAGCAATGTGTGTTAATGAATTGGTTGGTCCTCTCCAAACCTACGAGGTGAAATTGTTATATCGCCAAGGAATGCCTCATAGAGATAAATTTAGCTTTTAAGGTTAAGAAGACATATCCTAATTTTAGCTTCCTTGATGCTAATGAAGAGTATATGGCTTCCTCGCTAAACAATTTGCCTAGAGTTGACTAAATAATTTCAATCTAATGTTGTTCCGAAGAATTATTCGCCTAGATTTGAGATTGGTCAAGGAAGTGGATATAAGAAGGTTGAATCTCCAAAACCCATCACGTGTTTCACTTATAGTGGTCAAGGATATACTTTGAAGCAGTGTCCCTCAGATTTGAGCCAGGGTGGTGTAAAAAATTCTTATAAAAACATTTTTAGTGATTGTTGATACTAAAATTAGTATGCTGATGTGGACGAATAATAAGAAGACACGTGTCAATCTACGTGGCACAATAGCGACGAGGAAGTTTATTCCCCCGACCTAGTCATACTCACTCCGAGCAACAGGTATACTCCGAGGAACTCCAACTCTCCGAGGAACTCCATCTCTCCGAGGAACTCCAACGCTCCGAGGAACTCTTGAACGACGAGCAACTAAGGCGGTTCGAGCTGCATCTCGACCACAGCATTGATTGCCAGATAATCAACAATTCAACTATTCATTGAATGCTTATCATCTTGACGCACACGCTTGAAGAGCATTAAATGAATTACCCTTTCATATGTATATCATTTAATGTATCACCCTTTCAGATTATAGCTTCAAGGCTATAAATACATTGTATTACCCTCATTCAAAGGGACCGAAATTTCTTGATAATACTTGTAATCGAGAATTCCCAAACACTCAGCAATAACATAACAGTGGACGTAGGCCATTCATATAAGGCTGAACCACTTTAAAATTTTTTGTCTCATTTATTTATCTGTGATTGAATAATTAGAGTAATCTAATTTTTTACATCAACAGATTGGCGCCGTCTGTGGGAACGATTGTTATTATCATTTTTCACCAGAAATCATTCATCATCAATGGCAGATAATCTGGAATCCAGCAATCGAAATGCTGGAAATCCTCCAAATCCTCCAAATCCTTCTGCACCTCCAGATCTGGTCGGAATTATGACGAATCTGGCTCAAGGACAAACCGCCATGTAAGAAACAATGCGGCAACTCATACAAACCCTTCATGGCGGTGCACCTGCACATTCGGGACATCGAAGTGGTCAGAGGCAAACTTATTTACTTTCTTCACGATCCAGGCGTACAGATGCGTATCATAATAAAGAATCCGATGATTCCTCTTATCAACCTGGGAGAACTTCGTCAATACGGGCTACAGATACTGATCAACGTATCACTCTCTCTCCAGAGAGACCCAGTGCTTTGGAAAGATTGAGCAGGGTATCTCCTTTCAGCCGATTAGGCCCCAGGAGGAATAGGAGTCTACCTAAGGCCATGTCGAGGAGTTTTCGACAACCATCAAATTTAAGAGAGGGATCAGCACAATCACGACCAGTTGCTCGTCAAGAAAGATCTCAGGAGGCCACGTCAGAACAATCAATTGCTCGAACTAATAGGCCCGAGGAAGGAAATGATGCTTGGAAAGGTTCCATTCAGCGGTTGGAGGATAGATTGGGAGAAATGGCTAAGGCGAAGAATCCCCTACAACGAACTTTTGTTCAAGGGACACCTTTTGTTAAGGCTATTGTGGAGTTTCCTACACCATCAAAGTTTAAAGCCCCTGTGGTGACCCCCAAGTATGATGGAAAGACAGATCCTGTTCTGCACATAGAGCAATATCAAGCTGCTGCCGACATCTATGTTGTCCCTGACGAGATGAGATGCAGAGCATTCTCAGAAACTCTTACTGGATCTGCCCAGATATGGTACAACAATCTTCCTCAGGGTAAGATTTCAACTTTCTTTCAATTAGCCGAGTTGTTCATCGGCAATTTCTGTTTTGGAGCAAAGCCAGTAAAACGAGTAGCACACTTGTTAAGTGTTAGACAAAAATTTGGTGAGAGTACTAGAGATTACATAACTCGTTTCAATAACGAGAAGCTGGAAGTCATAGATTATGAAGAGAAGACAGCAATCACCACCTTGATGAGTGGGTTGTTGCCTAACAAGTTGTATTACACCTTGGCCAAAGATCCACCTACAACTATGTCAGAGTTGATGGCAAAAGCGGCCAAAATTATGAATGCCGATGAGGCTATGGCTGCGAAGAAGAATATGGATAAAGAAACCAAGAAGGAAGGCGACAAATCTAAGAAGAAAGAGCATAAAGGCAATGGCGATGACAAGCATTCCAAGAATAATAGGTCGTCATGGGAAGTCCTGAAGAAATTCGATAATTATACTCCTTTGAAAATGGGTATTAATCATGTCTTGGAAGAAATCAAGAATAACGAGGAAGTAAAGTGGCCAAAGAAACTGAGGTCAGACCCTGACACGAGGAATAGGGAGAAATATTGCGAGTTCCACAAGGATCATGGCCATATGACCAAAAATTGCATAGCTCTTCAGAACGAGATTGAAACACTCATCCGAAGAGGGAAACTAGCAAAGTATGTTAATCGGGGAGGTGAAAGAAGAAATAATGACCGAACTAGAGAGAGGTCTAGATCTCCTCGTCGAGTAGAGGAGAAAAAGAAGAGAGACCATGAAGATGATCCAGATGATGACCCCAATCTCCCCAAGAAACCAAGGCAGCCAGAACGAGAGGTATTTTCAATACGCTTTGGGTCATTTGATTGTAATGTCATTACAGGTGGAGATGCAGGAGGAGGAGACCTTACTGCATAAAGAAAGGCTTACCTTGGAGAGGCTCAAGCTTGTTCATATATTCAGCGAATAAATTTGGCTGAGGAGGATCGCCCGAGGAAGATAAACAAAGAGAAGCTGGTCATTGGCTTTTCAAAAAACGACCTGGCAGGTGTTCTTTACCCTCACGAAGACCCTTTGGTGATCAAAATGAGGATGAAAGAAGTAGTGATTTCAAGGGTTTTGGTAGATAATGGTAGTTCGACGGACATCATGTACTATTCATGCTTTGACAGTTTAAATTTGAAATTATCTCAATTGGAACCTTATCACAGACCTCTCCTGGGTTTTGCTGGCGAGAAAGTTTTTCCACTTGGGACGATCAAGTTAGATATATTCATTGGAACTTGGCCTGCTTGTCGGACAGAGAGAATACGCTTCTTTGTGATAGATAAGAATGTGCAGTCAGCTTACAACATCATCATGGGAAGAGTTGGGTTGAAGAAGTTCGAAGCAGTCCCATCTACAGTACATCAGTGCTTAAAATTCCCAACAAATTTCGGAGTAGGAGTTGTGAAAGGTGATCAAAAAGTAGCTCGGGAATGCTATTATTCATCTACCGAGCAAAAGGAGCTTGAAGAATCAAGGAAAAAGACCACTACCTACCAGGTGGATGAAGGTACAGAAATTGAAACACTGGATCCTAGAGATGAATCCCAACTTGTAAAAGGACAGGTGGTAGAATCTACAGAAAATGTTATTCTGGACGACGAGCACCCTGAACGAGTAACCCAGATAGGTTCGTCGTTGGATGCTTCAATAAAACAGGAGTTGGTAACTTTCTTGAGAAGCAGAAAGAAAACTTTTGCATGGAGTCATGAAGATATGCCAGGAATAGATCCAAACTTCTTATGTCATGAGCTCAATGCGAGTAAGGAGATCAAACCCGTAAAGCAGAGAAGAAGAGTATTTAGTCCCGAGAAGAATCAAGCTATACAAGAGGAGGTCGAGAAGCTCCAGAAAGCTCAATTCATTGAAGATGTGAAATATCCAGACTGGTTAGCCAACGTGGTGATGGTAAAGAAGAAAAAACAATAAATGGAGAATGTGTGTTGATTTCACCGATCTCAACAAGGCATTCCCAAAGGATCACTTCCCATTGCCCATAATTGACCAACTAGTGGATGCTACCTCGGGACACGAGCTGCTCAGCTTCATGGATGCTTACTCTGGCTACAACCAGATCAAAATGAAACCTGAAGACAGGGAAAGTACTTCTTTTATTACCCCTAGGGGAACTTATTGTTATAATGTTATGCCTTTTGGTTTGAAAAATGCAGGAGCGACATACCAACGGCTGATGAACAAGGTTTTTACCGAACAAATCAGTTGCAACATGGAAGTCTATGTCGATGATATGTTGACAAAGAGCAAGAAAGATGCTGATCATCTAGTTGACTTAAATCAGACCTTTGATCAACTGGATAAATACCAAATGAAGCTCAACCCGATGAAGTGCACATTTGGAGTACGAGAAGGAATGATCCTCGGGTACATCGTCAACCAAAGAGGCATTGAGGCAAATCCAGAAAAGATCAAAGCTCTTTTAGGGCTGCGATCTCCAATGACGAAGAAAGAAGTGCAGAGTCTTACAGGACGAGTTGCAGCGCTCAACAGATTTGTATCCCGAGCAACTGATCGATGCCTTCCATTCTTCAAAACACTTCGAAAAACTTTCGAGTGGAATGATGAATGTGAAAAAGCCTTTCAAGACTTGAAGAAATATTTGGGAGCACCTCCACTGTTGTTCAGGCCAGTAACGGGAGAAAAGTTGTACTTATACCTGGCAGTATCAGAGAATGCAGTCAGCTCGGCATTGATCAGAATGGAGAATGGAGTCCAGAAGCCAATTTATTACACAAGTAAGGCTTTCCGAGGTGCAGAGATCAGGTACCCAAAGTTGGAAAAATTGGCATTGGCATTAATTGAGGCAAGTAGAAGAATGAGGCCATATTTTCAGGCCCATACCATCATCGTGTATACCGACATGCCATTGAGACAAGCCCTTCATAAGCCAGAAAAATCAGGGAGACTGATGTACTGGGCAATAGAGCTCGGTGAATATGATATTGTGTATGAACCCAGATCATCACTAAAAGGGCAAGCTGTAGCAGATTTTATAGCAGAGTTTACTTATCCTGATACCCCCGAGGAACAAAAGTTGCTCGCTGATCAACCTGTGGATGTTACAGGATCATCAAACACAAGCCCAGACCAACTCCGGTTGGTAAAAGGTCTTATGGATGTTGAAGGATCATCAAATTCGAGCTCAGATCAACTACGGTCGGTAAAAGGGCGAGAAGAGATGATCGACGAGGAGCGAAAAATATCAGGGGAGGATGAAAGCAAACAACAAATATTTCACCGAGGAATCTTGTCAGAAAAGAAATTTGAAGACGAGTTACCTACATGGAGATTATATGTAGATGGGTCATCTTGCACAACAGGTTGTGGAGCAGGGATTGTTTTAAACACCCCAGACGAGATTGACATGGAATACGCCCTGCGATTCCAATTCAAAACTTCCAATAATGAGGCGGAGTATGAAGCCATGATAGCAGGTCTTAAATTAGCAAAGAACATGGAAACGCAACAAGTGATGGTATTCAGTGATTCTCAATTAATTGTGAATCAGATGATGGGAACATATGCAGTTAAAGGAGAATTAATGGTCAAGTATCATGCAAAGGCGATAGAGTTGTTGGCAGAATTTGATGCCATTCAGTTGATCAGAATACCAAGAATGGAGAATGCACGAGCAGACGCACTGGCCCGACTAGCATCAGCTACTCGTACCGAGCTGTGAAGAACGATACTAATTGAAGTATTAGAAAGTCGGAGCATAGACGAAGACCCGACGATGAATATTATTACCCTTGATTTAGGACCATCTTGGATGGATCCCATCAGGGCATATATTGAGGAGGGAGAATTGCCAGAGGATAAGCTCGCTGCAAAGAAATTGAAGTTTAAAGCTGCTCGGTATGTACTAACTAATGGTGTTTTGTATAGACGAGGAATTATGGTGGGTTTGCAGAGATGTGTACATCCCTCCGAGGTGAAGGAATTGATTGAAGAGATCCATGAAGGATCTTGTGGAGCACATGTAGCAGGTCGAACACTTTTACAAAGAGTGATGACGCAGGGGTACTACTGGCCAACGATGAGGGCTGCTTGTATAGCCTATGCCAAGAGATGTGATAAATGCCAACGTTTTTCCTCCATTCGACGAACTCCACAAGCATTGTTGACACCCATAACTTCCCCTTGGCCATTTGCCATGTGGGGAATTGATTTGATTGGACCACTGCCAACGACTCGAGGAAGATTCAAGTACCTCGTCATCGCAGTGGATTATTTTACTAAGTGGGTAGAAGTTGAGGCTCTGATTGATATGACATACGAGAAGGTGTACCAGTTCGTTTGGAAGAACATCATCTGCCGATATGGTCTCCCTCATGCCTTCATCACAGACCATGGAACACAATTTGATAACGAGGAGTTCGCAGCCTATTGTCGTCAGTCAAACATTTTGAAGGTTCATTCAACACCAGGCCATCCTCAAAGCAATGGACAAACTGAAGTGACGAACAGAACATTACTAAATGGTTTGAAGAAGAGGCTAAGTGAGGCTAAAGCTAATTGGATTAATGAGCTACAGTCAGTATTGTGGGCTTACCGAACAACTCCCCGAGCAGCAACTGGAGAATCACCATATATGCTGGCATTTGGAAGTGAGGCTGTAATACCTGCCGAGTTGGATCTTCCAACACACAGAGTGCTGAATTTCAATTCCCCAGTCAGCGACTTAATGAGAAAATTGGATTTGGATATGCTCGAGGAGGTTAGAGAAGAGGCAGCCATTAGGAATGCTGCTTACCAACAACAAACAGCTCTGTTCTACAACAAGAGGGTGAAGAAGTGCGACTTAAAAGAAGGAGATTACGTGCTAAAGAAGGTCATTCAGAAGCACAATAAATTGGAAGCAAACTGGCATGGACCTTACCGAGTTACAGAAGTTGTTCGACCAGGAACTTACCGCATAGCAACTTTAGAAGGAGAGGAGTTTAAGAATGCATGGAATGCTGAACATCTACGCAAGTATTATCAGTGATGTAAAATGTAAAGCAGTTCCATCAATATGAATAAAACGATGATGTTTCGCCATCCTCTTTCTTTTATTGAAAGTTTTTCGGGGAATACTAGTGTACAACACTACATTATTCAGTAATAAAAGCAACACCGATAGTTCAAACCCAGATCAACTCCGGTTGGTAAAAGGGCGAGAACAAACTATACTCCTTTGGTTAGGAGGCGTACATTAGCTCAGACCAACTCCGGTTGGTAAAAGAGTTAGTGGACATGATAGTTCGAACTCAGACCAACTCCGGTTGGTAAAAGAGCGAGAACACGATAGTTCGGACCCAGACCAACTCCGGTTGGTAAAAGGGCGAGAACAAACTATACTCCTTTGGTTATGAGGCGTACATTAGCTCAGACCAACTCCGGTTGGTAAAAGAGTTAGTGGACATGATAGTTCGAACTCAGACCAACTCCGGTTGGTAAAAGAGCGAGAACAAACCATAGTCCTTTGGTTAGGAGGTTGACACTGGCTCAGACCAATTTTGGTAAAAGGGCAAGTGGACAAGATAGTTAGAACTCAGATCAACTCCGGTTGGTAAAAGAGCAAGAACACGATACTCCTAAAAAGGCCAATCTCGGTTGGTTAGGAAACAAGATATGCTCTCAAATGCCAACTTATGTTGGTCGGGAGGTAAGATTATTACAGAAAATACAAAAGTTCCTCGAAGAACAAAATATTCCAAAATGAACCAAGTATGGTTGGTCGGGGATAAAAACCCACTAACTGTAGTTGGTCGACGAGGAAAATTCATCGACCTTAGTTGGTCGGGCACATTTTATGAAAAAGATAAAAAGTTACCAAGTATGGTTAGTCGGGGATAAAATCTCACTAACTATAATTGGTCGACAAGCTTATTTTTACAACCTTGGTTGGTTGGAATAATTTTCAACATTTTTATACTCATTACATTATTATTAAGTGATCGAGCAACATTTCTGATACTTGTAACTTTTTATTACTAAGTTGGTCGGTGAACCACACAATATTGTTATGCAAGCACAAATATAAAGTGTTTGACAGATACAAGACAATAGCAATACAAATTTGCGAACAAAAATGAAATTCTTTCATTAATTTCAAAATAAATTACACAAGTTTATTACATTAATATTAAATTGTGTACTAACTATTACATCAGAACCTCCTATTCTACTGGTCTTTTCCCTGTTGCTTTTGAAACAGGCTCCTCGCCAGCAGGAGGATCTTCCAGGCAAAGGCGAGAATTAATAAAGTTAATATCTCGAAGCATTCTGACGTTCATTATTGAAGGTGTGTCCAGTAGATGCTCGGGACGAGATACCTCGATCTGAGAGTGAAGATTGTAGTCACCAAGGTATTTTATAATTAAGCTCCGAGGAATGGCGCGAGCTGGGATCCATTCCATGTCCAAATTATATGGTGGCACAGGCAGGTCAAGAACCCCAGGATCATGATAATCCCAAAGGTAGTGTCCTTGTTCGAGCTTCAGCACGCCCAAAGCATTCAGCCAACCTTGCTTGTAGCCCTCGTTATTGGCATTCTGGATACGATCATCTAAGTGGAATAACGCTTCGTTGTATCCAGCCATCCAGAACTCCCTGGGCTGTTTATTAAATTGAAATGTCAACTTTTCAAGCTTCTCGTGAAGGTTTCTAGCAAGAACATCCTTATTATCCAGAGCAGACTTTGTCGAAGCAAGTTGATCCTCCAGAGTTTGGATTTTCTTGGACATTTCAGATAAATCCCGATCTTTTGCATTCAATTAGAACGCTTGGGTTTCCAATGTTGATTGAGTACGAGCTTCTTCAACAGTACGACGAAGAGTTCTTGATCGGCCCCGAGTAGGTGGAGTACTTTGTTCCGCGACAACATCCTGAGCAACTCTTCCTCGTCCACGAGAACCTCTTCCTCGTCCCCGAATAGTAGTAGAGGTACCCGACCTTCTCAAGGAGTCCAATTCTTGCCTTAATTTGGCATTTTCAACCTCTAAGAATGAAAATCCCTCGTCAGTCACTAGGATTACAACTGTTGAAGAAGAGGCTGCATATTTAAACTGTGCTAGCTCTTTCTGCAAATTGTTATTCTCTTGCTCCAGCAGCTCGGCGATCTGTCTGCATGCTTCGACTTCACCCTGTAGGGTTCTCTCTCTCACTTTATAGCCAGCAAGCATCTTGCCATAACCTGTTTCAGCACTAAGTTGTTTAAGTTTCTTCTCATACCCTTCGTGCAAAAGAACTGAAGACTCTTTATACTGCTGCTGAAGTTCATTGAGACTACCTTGCAAGTCTTCAATCATCTCGTAGTACGCCACATTATTGGCCACAGCTCGGTCAAGTAAACATTTCAAGTACTGATAAGCTTCCACTGCCTGCTCTGAAGCACCATGGCCAAGGATGTCGGCAACTTCTGATGCACTTAATTCTGTGTGGCCAGCCTTATAATATTCATTACATTGCCGCATCAGCTTAGTATCATTAGCAGATATCATATCCATCCTGGCCAGAAACTAGCAGAGAAAGAAAAAATAATCATCAAAAAGAAGATCAAGACAGAGTACAGAAGAGAAAAGAGCTCAAATTTTATTAGATCATGGTGCAAAGTTACAAAGATATTGGTTACACTTGAAAAAGAAGAAAAATAGAAAGAGAATACCGAACAACGTCACACCTTTTCCTTATCTCCCAAGACTTTCTCGGGAGGCTGGGATGAGGAGCTCGGTTGCTCGGTGGGAACAATGAGTTGGTCGGCTGGAGCTGGAACTTGTTCTGGAGGAGCAGGCAGAGATGAAAGCTCCTAGTCAGCAGGCTGGGTAAGGATGAGATCACCCACTACCATTGAAGATTCTTCGGAGGCAGCTTCGTCCTCTTCTTCATCTTCGATGGCTGGGGGAGGACCAGGGAGATGTTGTTGAAACAGTTCTGAGTCCTCATTAACTTTTAATTCTTGCAAAGCAGCAACCCAACCATCTCGGAAGTATTTCAAACTCCCATACCGCACCTGAGTCATCATGGCTGCTACCCCCTTGTTCCACCCTTTGTCCCAACCTGTGTTGAAGGACTTCTTTATTGCCATTTTTCTTTTAATTTTCTCCGAGGAGAGCTTCTCGGATAGAAGATGCTCGGTGGCCTTTAACTTATCATCCACCTCCTCCTTCTGGAAATTTACTTCTCGCATAAGGGTTAGCTCTTCCTCAGCCAATTTCAACTTATTTTCAAGCTCCCCAAAGTTTGTGAGCTTCTCGGCATATTTTTTATTCTCTCTCTCCAAGTCTTTCACCTTATTTCCCAACTGCACCTTCTCTGCCTCAGATGCAGCCAACTTCTTCTCCCATTCACCCCTATCCTCGTCATACTTTTGATGAGAATCTTTCAAAGATTGGGCCAAACCCTGAAAAGCATCCTCTACTCCAGACGAGGAGCTAGAAGCCTTGATCGCTTCATCTTTCTTCACTATGGTGTTAAAGCAACTCACCAGCTGGAAAAAGAAGAAAATAATGATAAGTCATTGCAGAAATACTTGTATTGATGGAAAAAAAGAAAAATTCAGGATAAGAGAAACTTACTGAAGCAATGTGACGAGTAGCCAGGGATGTAAGCATATCCCTAGACATACTCTCCTCGATTCCTTGGACTTCAGGAATAGTCCAAGTCTTTACCGAGCTCATTGCAGAGCTCGGGGGAATGATAATTGGAACACCAGCTCCACTAACTTGGAGCTGGGAAAGGTTTTCAGCCAAATTGACCGAGGAGGATGAAAGACCCCGAATTTTAATAATTTCAAATTAAAAAATATTTAATTTCCTTTTTAATAAATGCGGAAGCGTTGAAAGATGATGGTTTCAAAAATTAACATAAACAAAAGTGAATAATTAATGAAACAAACCAAATTAATTATTACTCACTTAAACCGTTTAAGTCCAATTAATTAGATCCAAGTCCTAGAATTTGCCTAAGTCATAATTAACAATTATATCCAAAGTTAGGCGAAACCAATTGTAGCAAATGACTTGAATAAACCAAATTTACCCAATATTTAATTTAGTCCCAAATTAAATATAGTGTGAGAATTAAACCAAATTTTATCTTGAATTAAACCTAAAGCATGGATTCTAAATGATGAGCAAGATAAAATAAACAAGGTCACACTACGCCGAGATGTACGAGGAAAAACCCAAGACGGGAAACAACCTCGGACGGCCCTAGCCACAAGTCCACTAGATACGGAATTACAAATACAAGACAGATAGACTTACAACGACTGACTCGATCCCTCTCAAGCCTCGACGCTTCTTCTCGTAGAAACCTCTTCCTAGCGAACAACCTCGGAACACCACCGCGGTCTCGGAGTCCACCGATGGGACTTTATATGGTCACCGTCACCCAAGCATGGAGCCTTTCTCCGTGTGGGTAGAATCTTCAACAAAAAGTCTTCTTTGTGATGGGGTGTAGAAGCAAACCCGAAACGTCTCTTCTTGAATTCGGTAGAGAAAACCGGTGCCAAAAACTCCAAGTAAAGATATGTATATATAGAGCTTGGATAAACAACTATTGGGTGTAAACTAGAGTGTGTATGAATTTTTCTTTAAGAACTAACACTCAAAACATGAACATTTTCCCTAAGCAATTTTGCTCTCAAACTCTCCTTTAGAGATGGAAATGAATTGGAAAAGTTAATTGGAAAAATGTGTTTCCCGCACATATTAAGTCTTGAAAAAGTTGGTTAAAAACCAAGTGGGGAAAGTGGGAGAAAACTGCAAAAAACTGCTCAAAACTGTTCCCGCTCTGGCGTCTCGTTCGAACAAACTTGACTCTCGTTCGAACGAGACTTCAAACGAGCGACCAGCCTGGGCTCGTTAGAATCTCGTTAGATACCTCGTTAGAACGAAAAACTCGTTCGAACGACATATCGAACGACTGACCAGTTTAGGGTCGTAAACTCGTTCGAACGAAAACTGGTTCGAACGAAAAAACTCGTTGGAACGAAACCTGGTTCGAACGAAAAAACTCGTTCGAACGACATTTCTAACGAACGACCAGAAAGTTTGTAAAATTCGATTTTGGCCCAGAAACTTTTATATACTTATTTTAAAGTTCTAATTGATTCTTTCTGAAAATAAAATGCAATTTTTTATTACTCCTAACACCCAATACATATTGTTCCAAGCTCCTATATAAATATAATTACATTCATACCTTGGGAGCATGGAACCTTAGTTGATGACGTAGAAACGAGGCACGCAAATCGGCATTTTGATGAAGCTTTAAATTCTTTGCCGCTACGTCTTCAATACATACTTCATAGGCTTGAGAATATTACAAATAAATACTATCCTATGAATAAATGTTTTTGTCCGGAATTGAGCCAAAACTATATATGGACTCAATTGGAAATTTGTGTCCTTACAGAGGATTTCTTCAGTCTCCTCGGTGGCATTTCAGCAGTTTCAGCCAAAGAACTTTTGGAAGGGGAGATGATGATCACTTCCACAGAAGCACTTTTCTTGCTCGAAGCCACTGGGGGCTTCTCGCCAGCCTTTTGAGGAGCAACAGAAGGGGCAGCATCTACTTTCTTTGTCCCCTTTGGGACGTCAACCTTGTTCCTTTTTCCATCTCCAGCAGAGGTAGTCTCCTCAAAGAGAGCAGGAACTCTTCTTTTGCCCATCTTCTGACTTAGAGGAATATGAGATTCTGGAGAAGAGTCCTCAGGAATTGATGCTGGTTTACTGGTGCTGACCACAGGACGAGCAGTAAAGGATGTTGTATAACTCCTATACTGCAACAAGTATGAAGCAGACCTGACGTGCTCGTCTGCAACTTTCTTATGCAAACTCCAGATATGTTTCAAATGCTTGATATTAACTTCTGATTCTTTTGGAGTTTTTCTCTTACTGTCAACTGCAAACAAATAAATAGTGAAATATCTGTCATACATTTTATCAAACATAATGAAATCATGATTTCAGAAATAACATAAGATGAAAATAACCTATCCCATTGCCATATGGAGGGCATTTGGGACCTTCATATACTTCATCTCCAGTCAAAGGGGCATGTTGCCAATTTTTGATAATTACCCCATGTTCAAAATAATCCCTATTTGCATCAGGGAGGTTAACTACTAAAGCCCTATTCAAAAATCTAGTTTTTAGATAATAAACATTGTCTAGAACAGCCCATCTATAACAATACATAATCTCAGGAATTCCTATACGAGTTCCATGAGTTTGATTTAACCTATATACCCCATTAACTATTCTCCATGTGTTGGGGGCTATTTTTGCAGGAACAACATCGAAATACTGACAGAACTCTAAGCACAGAGGGTTTGGTGGAAAAAAAAATCCACATTCAGCAATAAAGAGACTGGGGAACCAGTGTCCCTCAGCCAAACGAAAATAATCTAAAGGCTCAGAAAGATTCTCCAAAGTTACCCAAGATGGAATGGAAAAGTCAGAACGGAATTTCTCAAGAGATTCAATAATATATACCATGGTGAATAAAAGAAATTAAGAAGAAGGAAGAAGATCTTACAAGAAAAAGGGAGATTTGTTGACAACGAACGAAAACAAGGATGAACGCACAAGAGAGAGAAAGACTATGGAAAACTCGAAAGCAGAAATTGGAAAAGGTAGAAGACGGTGATATTGTCTATGAAGTTTAAATACTTTGCCTTGGGAAACGGCGAAAGAAATGATTACAAAAAGAAACTATTACGCTATCGGCGGCTAAAAGGACAAAAAGTGCACGAAGATCGAAGCGCTTATAAAAATGCAAAAAGGAGGATTCTGCGAATTGGGAAGGAAATTCAAATGCGGAGAAATGTTCCTAAAACCCAGGAAGATCATTTAATATTGCCATATACCGAGAAAGAATGTTTCATACTCCTCAAAGTTCGAAATATAAAACATTTGGGGCTTCTGTTGATACCAAAATTAGTATGCTGATGTGGACGAATAATAAGAAGACACGTGTCAATCTACGTGGCACAATAGCGACGAGGAAGTTTATTCCCCCGACCTAGTCATACTCACTCCGAGCGACACGTATACTCCGAGGAACTCCATCTCTCCGAGGAACTCCAACGCTCCGAGGAACTCTTGAACGATGAGCAACTAAGGCGGTTCGAGCTGCATCTCGACCACAGCATTGATTGCCAGATAATCAACAGTTCAACTATTCATTGAATGCTTATCATCTTGACGCACACGCTTGAAGAGCATTAAATGAATTACCCTTTCATATGTATATCATTTAATGTATCACCCTTTCAGATTATAGCCTCAAGGCTATAAATACATTGTATTACTCTCATTCAAAGGGACCGGAATTTCTTGATAATACTTGTAATCGAGAATTCCCAAACACTCAACAATAACATAACAGTGGACGTAGGCCATTCATATAAGGCTGAACCACTTTAAAATCTTTTGTCTCATTTATTTATCTGTGATTGAATAATTAGAGTAATCTAATTTTTTACATCAACAGTGATGATGACTCGGGCTCAGTTGATGGATCTACATGAAGAATATGTTGCTTTATGGCAAAAAATAAATTTGATGATTTGGAGGATTTTGAAGTTCCTCAACCGTCTAGTGAAGAAATTATCATTTATAACTCTTATCTAAATACTATTGCGTAAGAAGAAAACGATCTTCAAGTCGAGTATATTAAGCTCTACAAGGAATCCGTAGACCTCGATAGGCGAAACATAAAACTCTCCACCATGATAACTAATGATGAAAATGAAAGGGTTGTGGTGAGTCAGAGTAGTGTAAGATTTTTTTATGCTCAATGTGTGGTGTGTAGTGAACCACATTTAAAAGGAAGTATCAATGACTTTCATCGACTTAAGGTTGAGTACCTTAGGATGTCTTTATAAGATAGTGAAAACTCATAAACAGATTTATAAAAAAAAATATCTTTACTTGAGACTGAACTTCTATCTGTGTCCACTCTTAAGATAAATTTGGTGGCTAGGTCTCAAATGTTGGATAAGATAATTTTTGGAATCAAATCATCCATGGATAAATTTAGTTTAGGTTTCAATGATGATGATAGCTCTACGTATAGCCAAGTCATCTTTGAATCCTAGTCCATTTTTAAAATTACCATTAGTGATTCTTCTACTAGTAATGTATTCATAAAAGCCCAAGGAAGGTGACATTCATGCGTTTACATTGCAATAAATAGAGACACTTAAAGGATTTTTGCTTTAAACTTAGGAAGCAATAACTCAAATGCCCTGTTGATCCAATTGAACCAAAACCCTATAGATGTACAGATTTCCATAAAATAGGATGCCTTAAATAGGTGTATATTATTTTAACCCTCTTTACATTTAGATGACTTTAGGAATGGCAAAAATGTCGATAGGAAGTGGAAGAAGAAGGTGGAAACCCCTCAAAAGATCTCTAAGGGGAAGAGGAAGGGAAAATATTTGGCCCTCCTAAGGTGGTTCTAAAATCCAAGCCTTTAGTGATGGAACCTAGTTACATTAGTAAACACATCATTGATAGAGTGGAGCTAGAAACCTTAAGAGATCATGCTAAGGCGAGATATTTGTCCTCTTCTAGGAACAGTTAGGATTATTTTTTGGGGGTGCTTTAGAGCTATTGTTTACTCTTTTTGGTGCTTTAGAGTTTTAGTTTACTCTTTCTGATAGGCACCTTAAGCTCTTTTTTATCTTTTTATTCTTTAGAATATGTTCTTTATTTAGTTCATACCTTTAGATCTAGTCTTGTGCAACATTGGTCTTCTATGCTTGTTAGGTACTGATTTATCCTGTGTGCTTAAATACCAACCTATATGCATATTTATTATACTAATAGTTTTCTTTATGACTTTTATACTCCATATTTAGAATTTCATAGCTTAAAATGCCTTGGTAAAGTAAGCTTTCTATTTTAGAGTATTTGTAATAACTCATGCACTTTACCCCGCACTATAACTTGAGTTACTTCCAAGCAAAATATAATGAAGGGGTTTGTTTTCTACTACTACCAAAAATTAAAAGTTTTATGAGATGTTTCGAAAAGGGGTGCCATTGTTAGTCCTTTTTATGTATGAGAGATTTTTATTATCGTGGTTGGAGTTAAAAAAATATATATTTCAAAATCATGAGTGATGAAGTGGTAAGTGATGTAATTTGGGGATTGTGAGAACTATCTTATATTCACAAGAGTTACCTTCCCTTTGTAATAAATGAGTGAAAGCCGCCACATGCAAAATTTATTAAAAAAGCGATGTCTCAAAGATTTTTATCTATCCAAAAATTGAGTAATCTCAGGGATATGAGACGTAAAAATATTTTAATCATAAATCATGATTTGAGGAAGAAAAAAGTGGTAGCTGAAAATTTTATTTGTTATTAAGGAAAAATGAGGTTTTTCTTTATCGCATAAAGCCAAAAAAATTCAAAAGTGAGTTCAAACATTAATATCCATTCTTAATTTTATGGGTTAATGTTCATGTTATTCACTTTTCTATCACGAGTTATGACTTTGAATCACTCTATCTTTTAAATGGTTTTAATTTGACCTTAGGACTTTGAATACTAAATCATTATTTGTATAAAGTATCAAACATAACCAAGAACCGTTGTACGATCTTTTTTTTATCATTTAAAATGGAATTTTTGGGATCAAAATATGAATGCCTAGATCTATGAAATCAATTGTGTAAATTTATTTTTATGTGTACTTTATTTTTTCAAATATCATTTTGCTCTCTATGTTCGTAACTTCCGTCCTTAGAACTTTCCTGCAACGAAGTAGTCGTGACTAGTGAAGGCATTCATTGTTGTAGCGAATGCTTATGGGTTTGTTTAAAACACCCAAAGTAGTAATTTAAGACATTTAAACCATTTTATCTCTAAAATATATTGGAAGATTTTTTAGTTGTTCTCAACCTCATTCTAGTGATCGATCTTCATCTTGGTAAGTTCATCTCTCCTAGATTTTCACATTTATTCTATTTCTAGAGTTAGGACTTGGAGATGATTTATTTTCTGTGATTGATGAGGTTCACTTGTCTTAACTTAATATTAATTCTCTTGAATAACTTTTAGTGTGTATAGCTTTGCTTTATATTTTTTTTTGGGGGGGGGGAGGGGGTTGTCTACTCTTGTGTGTATGTGTTAGAGTTGATAAATGTATGACTTTTTGTCATTCATGAGACTCTTTCTCATACTTTAGTATAGAATCCTTGGTTTATTTTTTTTATACCATTTCTTATACACATGCCTCAACTTCCTTCATCTATTCCAGATTTAATGGTATCTTCTCTACACGTTATATGCATTGATAGAGATCAGTTGATTTAAATTCATTTTTAACACCCGTTTATATGAATTCTTGGAGAAAATAGATTGGATTTTAATTTTCTCTCAAACCGGGCCGTGTTATCCAAACATGGTGAGAGAATTTTATTCAACACTTATGGATGGTTATAATTCCTTTGGCTTTAGAGATTTATTTGCCATAGTGAGGGGGTACATGTTATAGTTTATATTGAGTGGATAAGCATTCACTAATTTTCGATAGAATGTTATCCCGGATTTCCTCTTATGTATACTCATGGACCATCGCATCGGGGGATGATCACTTTGTTAAGTGACAATCATTGTCAGTCTTGGACTAACAAAATTTTCCTTAGATATTTCTTGTAAAGTACTTTTATATTTTTAATATGGTTGTGTCCACTTGTATTTTACCCATATACCACCCCCACGACATATCTCACATACATGCATAATGGTTTTATGATATTAAAGTAAGTGTTGATATGTGTTTGTGTTGCTTGATCTTGGACTCTATCTTTGCTCACACTAAGGACAATAAGAAATCTCACGATTTCCCCTTCGGTCATTTGATCATGTATTTGCTTTTAGATATTCGGGTTCATGTCGTTCTCCTTGAAATTTAGGAAAATCTTAGGTCTACATTGATTACTAAATCCTATTATCGATTTATTGCTCAACTTGGTGACTATAATGGATCACCCACACAACCTCACGTTGTCCTTCAACCAACTCCCCATCCTATCCCTACATCATATGTACCTAGTATACGCCCTTATAAAAATAAGTTGGATTCTATCATTTCTCGATTATCTACTCAATTGCGTTTTAGTTCGTTACCCGTCTTTGAGGACTCTTGAAATCAGTTCTCCACCTTTAGTTCGGCGAGTAATTCTGTATGCAATGACTTCCTACACACCTTTAATGCTCAAGTGAAAAATGTTAGGGACACCATGAAAGATATTCACGACATTGTTATGTATTTATGTGCGTTGAAAACTTTTAAGAAGAAGAAAAAGAAATGATGTACTTTGTTTTGTGTTTTGGGATTTGTTGGATTGTCTGTTTAAGAGTGGTTGGATTTGGCGTATATTTGATTATATCATTTGTAATCCTTGTAACTCTTAACTCTTAATATTTATTCCGTTTTAGAATTATTTATATAACTTTTCTTGATATATTTGATCTCTTCATATGTAGTTATAATTGTAGTTCGTATGCCTATTATTCTCATGATTATATCTTTCTTAAACTTTATTTTAATTATTTACTCACTATATAATCCATGCTTTGTTTGTTGGTTTAATTATCATATTTTACTCTCTTAAAATTCTTTGTCAGTAGATCACATTATGTGCTTAGTTCTTTCTTTTGTCTCTTTCCATTACAAACAAGGGGGAAAGTTTTTAGATAGGAAAAGTATTGGTTTCATAGCATGATAGGTTGCTTAGAGTTATTTGTTGTTATATTATATTTTATTAAGAAGGATTTTACTTGAGTGGGAGTTTATAATGACAGATATGATGTTCATACTCTTATTATTATATTCACACATTCATAATTATCATATTTTCTTGTCTTATACTTTTATATTAGTATTTTAATGAGTTTGCTAGTGTGTGACCTAAGAGTACTTTTACAATAGTCTCTTTGATCCATGAAGATGGTTGAGTATCTTATAGTGATCAGTTACTTGTAAAAAAATAATTAATTTTCATTTTTTGTATTTTCCCTTGGCCAAGCTAATTGTAAAACGAAAGATTTCTTTCCTTTTTCTTTTTTTTTTTAGTTTGCCTCGCAATTCAAAAAATGGGGAGATTGTAAGAGTATTGTATACTCAATGTGTTCCATAGAATAAATTGTCTAAATTCCTTGTCAAAACATGTTGCAGTCTTTATCCAAGAGGTCACAGAAAAGCTTCATCAACCTCTACCCAGATTAACTCATGCTAAACCTAAATTACACCACTTAAGAAAAAAATAAGACTTAGAGGACTTAGATTCACATCTTGGTTAATTATTTTCATAATTAAAAAATCTTTTGAATTAACCTTGTTTGGATAAATTATCAAATACATAATACAAATATACCCTTCATATAGAAATATATTTTCTTGGAATTTACATATTTTCTGTGTATTTTAAGTATGGATGTTCTTGTTTGGGATAAATATACTTAGGTTTTTACCAAAACCTATTTTCAAAATCGTTTTTAGGCAAAATTCTCCTTCACCGCAACAACGCATTTTTCACTGCAACGAAAGACCTTCTGACTCTTTATGTCTTATGTTTTTTCCCTGGATAATCACCCATCCTGCATCAGTTCGGAATCGCCATAGTGAAGAATTTTCCTGATGCAATGATACCATCAGCAACCGCGTTTGACAACGTTAAAAGCACCTTTTTTTACAAGATCTTTCCTTTGGATATTCTTTATTTGTGCACCAAGTACACCTTTCCAGTTGACTTTAGCTTGAAAGTGACTACTTTACTCCATAAGAGTGTAACACCTAACCTATTAGTTTTTTAAAACTTTCAAATCATAAGGCTATATAGTTATGTGTTCGATACTCTTTCAAACCAAGAGTGAGAGCGTTGAAAAAATATTTTACTGATAAAAACATATTTGAGAGAATATTTTTTTACTCCTCTTCTTTTAGTTCTTCAAGCCATTTCTTTTGGCGTTTTATCTTTGAGAAAACCTTAGAGATTTATTTACTCATCTTTGTGATGAAAAAACGTTTTCTAAATTATTTTTTTCGTGGTTAGGAATTCTCTCTTCCTTGGCTTGAAAAATTCATTTTAAGGTTTTGAGCACCATAACTTATACTACACCAACATAACCATTTAGGGTTCTCTCAAAAGCGTTGGTGTAGATTTTTTGGTTACTTGAAGGTTGTATTCTTGGAATAAGTTGCTTCAACTTTAAAGAAGAAATTTTTAGCAAAAGATTTGATAACATTGGTCGGGACTAAAACCGGTGGTCGTTGTGTAGCATTATACAGGTATCGGTACTCTCCTCGGAGGATACGGCGTGCAAGAGTTTCTAGTCGATCATAGCATCGTGTGGTTATAAGTCTTTGTGTTCTAGTTGTGATATATCTACGATAGTGTATTTGTCACTCTTATCATCCCCATGTCTTTTTTGTTAGTGGGTTTTTCCTTCATACATCGATTTTTGTGGTTAGTTTACTTTTTTCGCAATTTTTAGAATAATTATCATAACTGGGAAGATAAAATTTGGATTTAAATATCAAGTAAAATATTTTATCACATAGACTTCAGATTGTTAACTCTTTTTATAATAACAAATTAGTAAACCTTTTTATTATATTAGGTGAATTAATTTTTATTTGGGAAGCTACCGTTAAGAGGCACACTCTCAGATGTACTGATAAAATCTTCCTTAAACTATCAAGAAAGTTCCCAAACCATTAAATAGGTTCTCGTAGTCAACTATTCTTGGCACCCCAATCATTTACAACCCACGCAATATGGTTCTATCTCATTATATGTCCCCGGTTACACTACACCAAAATGGGCAAATTGTCACCTTTCAGCCGGCCAGCCTTGTCAAGGTCATTGACCCTGACAAAAAACACGCGTTTTATGTCACGGTCATTGACCTTGATACGACCGTGATAACTAATTGTCACGGTCATTGATCGAGACAAATTTACTTGTCACGGACTTGTCACGGTCAATGACCGTGACAATTCTTTGAATACTTGTCACGGTCAATGACCTTGACACGACCGTGACAATGTTTACAGCAAAAACCCTTTTCCCCTTCTTTTTTCCCTCCCGCGCCGTTTCCTCCCTCTCTCTCTCTCTCTCGACGCTGCTCTCTCTCTCTCTACTTTCAGGTCGATTTTCTCTCTCTCTCTCTCTCTCTTCCATTTATATATATGTTTGTGTGTATATTTATGTGTGTATGTGTATGTGTGTATGTGTGTGCGTGTGTGGGGGGTGGGGCAGGGTGGGGGTAGGGGTGGGGCAGGGTGGGGGCAGGGCGGGGTGTGTGCGTGTGTATATGTATGTGTATGTATGTGTATATGTGTGTGTATGTGTGTGTATATATGTGTGTGGTGGTGTGTGGTGGGGGAGGGGGTGGGGTGTGTGTGTGTGTGTGTGCGTAGGTGCGTAGGTGTGCGTGTGTGTGTGGCGGGGGGAGGGGGCAGGGGGTGGGGGTGGGGCACCCATTTAATAAGTTTTAAAATATTTGGAAAAAACATAATATTCCAAAATTGAAACGAAATGGTATTGACGGAACTTACACATACGTTATGTACTGTGCTCTCACGTTGAAAATTATTAGATAGAAAAAGAAAATTATAAATTGAGATAACCTTAGAATCTAATTAGGCTAAAAATATAATGGCATCAATTAACATATATACACAACACTAAAAGTAGACATCAATTTTATAAATAATTGATAATAGTTGGATAATAATTGGATAATAAACATCGGGAGGGGGTGGGGGTGGGGGTGGGTGGAGTTTTGAATATTATTTACATTTATATTTTTGGATATTATATACATTCAAAATAAATAATTGATAATAGTTGGATAATAATTGGATAATAGTTGATATTTTCATTCAAAATAAATATTTCATTCAAATATATTGGATAATAATTGATATTTTCATTTAAATTGATAATAATTTTATTCATGAAATCAATTCAATTGATAATAATTTATATATATGTTTGTGTGTATATATATGTGTGTATGTGTGTATATATGTGCGTGTGTGTGCATGTGGGGTGAGCCCTTCATATTTTAAAAATGTTGTTTTTATTCCTATAAAACAGCTTAGATAGTGTGTGTGTGTGTGTGTGTGTGTATGTGGTCAATACATGAATTTATTTTTGTATTTGAATTAACCCATGAATTTATTTTTGTATTTGAATTAACCCATGAATTTATTTTTGTATTTGAATTAACCCATTATATGAAACATACTTGAAATTAAATATAGTGCGCATGGATACTAGCATTCTAGTTCTTATGCGTACGCATTCAATAGCCCTTAGACCCGTTCGAGAGTCATTACCCCTGTAATGAGATCTCTCGAATTGTCCCGTTTGGACAGTTTGAGACTGTATAATTTCTGTATAATATTCTTATTGGCTTAAAGTTGTTACTTTTGGAGGAAGTTCTGCAGTCGTATCTTAATGTTCTCTGGGTACATACTAGATTGACAAGTGTGACTGTTATTTCAATTGACCAATTGAAATAACACTCACACCTGCCAATCTACGTCGTGTACTTGGAGAACTAAGGGGATATGCTGTCGAATTTTTTTCAAATCGTAACAATGTGCATGAGCTGTTAAGTATATTACAGAAAAATGTAGTCTTGAATGGGATAGGACCACTTACCCTTTAATAGGATAATTAAATGATGGGATAATTAAATAAAACATACTATAAATCTAAGTTTTGTTTACCTTTAATAGGTGTTTAGTTGTGGTAGCTGTGATGGGATATCCGAAATACAAAGAGTGGATGGGTGAGACTAATAGAATGGTGGATGTGTTTCGCAGAGGTGCTAACGAATTTGTGAAATATGCAAAGAGATGTCGTAATGATGAAGAGTTTCCGTGTCCGTGTGCTAGGTGTAAGAATGGTAAGGTGTTTGAGTGGAAAACAGTTGAACTACATTTGTTAAGATCGGGTATGCAAGATAGTTATCGATTTTGGAGTTTTCACGGTGAATTGAAAGTTCCTTTTGTCCCCGACCAACCTTCACAACAACCTTCAACAAGTAGAATAGATGAAGAAGGGGACGACGTAGATCATAATATGTTAGAGGATTTAGTTGATGACGCGTACGGAGTTTATGAAGCTGAGGAGAATGAGGTTACTGATGATATAGAAGATTCAAGTGCTCGTGAAGATAACACGATAAAACTTGACGATGACTACCAAAGTTTAAAATTTAAGGTGACCCAACCGTTATACTCTGGCTGTGAGAAAGATCAAACAACTTTACATGCCATGGTTGGTTTGCACAGTTTGAAGATGCTGTACGGTTTGTCTGGCAATAGCGTGACGGGAATTCTAAAATGGGTGAAGGGCTTATTACCCAAGGTGAGTACACTTCCAAATAGCTATCCTGTTATGAAGAACAGTTTGAAAGGTTTGGGAATGAAGTATAAATCGATTCATGCTTGTGTGTATGACTGCATACTATACTGAAAGGAGTATGAAAATCTCGATCGTTGTCCGGTATGCGATGAACCTAGATATGTCCAATCTACTAGTAAGGAAGGCACAAGCTCAAAAGTGCCTAAAAAAGGATTGAAATATTTTCCCGTTGGGCCTAGATTAAAGTGATTTTTCACAGTACCATGGATTGCAGAGGCAATGACTTGGCATGCTAGGGCAGAAGTAGGGGTAATATCATGCGTCATCCTATTGATTCTACTGCCTGGCGGAGGATGAATTATGAGTATCCCGATTTTGCTCGAGAACAACGCAACATTCGTTTGGCTATATCAACAGATGGTTTCAATCCATTTGGAAATCTAAGCACCAATCAGAGTGTATGGCCAGTGATCCTAGCCCCAGTCAACCTCCCTCCTTCACAGTGTATAAGACCTGAATTTTCGATGATGGCTTTATTGATACCTGGGCCAAAGGCACCAAGTGAAGACATTGATATCTACATGGCTCCTTTGGTAGAAGAATTAAATGAGTTGTGGGAAGAGGGTGTGCAATCATTTGACTCTTTTAGAAAAGAAGAGTTTACGCTGAAAGCTATGTTGATGTGGGCAATTCATGATTTTCCAGCTTATGGGACATTATCCGGATGTGTAGTACATGGTTATTTGGGGTGTCCTATTTGTGGAGAGGAGACTGAACCTCTTCATCTATCCTCTAGCTTAAAAAATGTATACCATTGCCACAAGAGGTTTTTACCCCCAGCTCATAGTTTCAGATTTGAGAAAGGTTCCAATTTTTTATTGGGCGGGGTTAAACATAGGTTACCGCCGAGACAACTTTCAGGTTCAGAAATTGAAAGTAAATCTTCTGAATGTGGCCCTAATATGCCAGGTAAGAATCCCAAATTTAAGAATGTCAAGCATAAGAAGACCCCAACTGGGAATAAAACTGAGATAAGAAAGGCATGGTCTCGGAGGTCAATTTTATTTGACTTGCCTTATTGGAAGAAAAACCCGGTGCGCCATGTATTGGATGTGATGCATGCAGAGAAGAACTTCGCTGAACATATTGTGGGTACTTGCCTTGGGGGAGTCATTCGAAGGATGGAGAAAATGCACGAAAAGACCTTAAAACGTTAAAACTTAAACCACAACTATGGTTGAAAGAAGATAGTAGGGGAAGGACAATAATTCCCCCTGGTGCGTTTACTTTGACGAGTGAAGAAAGGAAGGTGCGTCTAGACACAATATATAATTTGAAGGGCCCATCTACTTTTTCGTCCAACTTGCAAAGGATTGTGAATTATGTTACTCATGATTTACATAAGTGTAAGTCCCACGATTGGCATGTGATCATGCAATTGGTTCCTCTATTGTTTAAGCACTGTTTCTCCAAGCACAAGGATTTGCGTAGGGCTATTATGCAAATTAGTATTACCTTCTCCCTCTTGTGTGAGAAGGTAGTGAATCGAGAACACATAGTGGCCGCAAAATTGGCTGTGAACGAAGCGATTTGTGTATTGGAGAAGTACTTTCCCCCAGCATTCTTTGACATAAGTGTTCACTTGTTGGTACACCTATGCGACGAGGCACTTCTTTGTGGTCCAGTTAGATATCGGTGGATGTATCCGTTTGAAAGATTGATGAAAGTTTTTAAATATTATGTCAAGAATACGCGATATATTGCAGGATCAATTGCAGAGGAATACATCACCGTGGAGTCATCAATATATACTCGGGAATATATGACTGACTCGACCAGCGTTGATGACACTGATGAATTCCTCGATGATGGTGGTAATGTGATGGGAAAACGAGTGAAATTAACGAGTTTGCAACATGAACAAGTAGCTCGTTATCTATTTGACACACATGAAGATGTCGAAGAATGGAAAAAGTAAGTTTCGAATATTATAATGTTTAACATTATTTTAGATTATTTTATACATGATTAATTTTGTAATATGCAGTAAATATGAAGCCTGTGAGAACAATAAAAGACGAAAAACAATGGTACAATCAGACATCGAATTTAGGCTATGGTTGACACAAGAGGTAATTATAATGAAAACAGTCGTTATATAACGTTACATTACACTCAAATTTTACCACTAATATAATTAATTTATCTATATTCTCAGCTCCTAAAGATGGGTGATGCGACATCAAGGCTTGCTCGTCTAGCCACTGGACCCTTGTTCGTGGCACAAGAGTACAAAAAGTATCGATTGAACGGTTACATTTTCGGCGCTAAAGTGTACGAGGAAAGTACAAATGTACAGAACTTGAGAATTTCATACAAGGCTCTTACTTTCTTTCGAGCGAGCGCAAAAGATAAAAACCTCGTTGAAGCTGAAATGACTTACTATGGTGTAATCCAAAATATATTTGAATTGGATTATATAAGCTTCAAAGAGGTTTTATTTTACTGTGAATGGGTAAGAGTTGAGGATAAAAATGCTTGTAAAGTTGATCCTGTCACCAATTTGATCATGGTTGACTTGTCCAAGTTGAAGAGCAACGACCACGTGAGCGATGAGCCGTTTGTTTGTGCATTTCAAAAGGTTAAGCAAGTGTTTTACTCGGAGTATATCAACAACGAGTCGTGGTCAATTGTCCAACACGCGCCAAGGCGTCTAAATAGTAGTGTGGATGACTTGGCTGCTCCTACCGAATATCAATCCATTTTTTATGATAACCTGAATTTGAAATAATTTTTCAATTTGTAATAAATATTTCAATTTGTACCGAAACATCCATTTTTAATGCTTTTACTTGATCTGCACTTTATCTTTTTCACTCTTGTGTAGTGTGCGTGTGTGGAGAGGAGATTAATACATAAATATTCCAACTACATCTAAGTTTTGTTTATACTAATCCATGAATATACGCTTCTTACCTTTAATAGGTGATTAGTACATAGTTATTTGGGGTGTCCTATTTGTGAAAAGGAGACTGAATCTCTTCGTCTATCCGAACACTAAGAAATGCCATAATCCTATGGAGCGATGCTCTGCAAATTCCTCCCAACCGTTATGTAGCCAAACATCACCAGTTGAAGTTGTCAATTCCACTTTCCATACCCCACCACTTGTAACTTCTAGCAAAACATGGGAGACCATTGAAAGGTGGAATAGACAACTTCAACTGCTGATTTTTGGCTACACAACGGTTGGATGGAATTTGCAACGCATAACTCCATAGGATTATGGTATTTCTTAGTGTTTAGATATGAAGAGAATTATAATTGACACGATTGCCCGGGGTACATTAGTTGGAAGGAGGTGCCATATGAGCTCAAGTTAGCTGTTTGAGTGACACTACAGGTAATGTATTTATATTTATATGTCAATTTCGATTTCGATTTCAATTACGATTTATATTTATCTATATTTGAGGGGCGGATACTAATTTCACTTTATGTCAATTCAGGGGACAGGGAGTGGCCCTAAGGGTAGGCCACATATGCTCTATACTTATGTGGCTATTCGGATGAGAAGGGAAGGATAAGGAGGTGTTCCCGAGCGTCGCGATACAAAATCTCTTTTCCATGCAAATAGTTTGTAGATTTGAGATAAAATGATGGTGATGTTGTTTCTTTTTAAATAGTTTCTTATTTGAATATATATTTGCATTATCTTTAGTTTGTTCGGATATATGATGTTTGGAACAGGTACAACGTTGCTATAACAGGTACAAATATACTGCTGGGCAGTGGCAGTGGCCATACTGCCCAGCAGATTTTTTTAAATTCTGCCCAGAATTGTCACGGTCATTGACCGTGACACGTCCGTGACAATTTTGTCACGGGCTTGTCACGGTCAATGGCCGTGACAAATTTTTTTACAAAGGGCCACAGCTTTGTCACAGTTTATAACCGTGACAAACGTGTCACGGTCATTGACCTTGACAGGACCGTGACACAAAACGCGAGTTTTGTGTCAAGGTCAATGACCGTGACAAAAAAAGTTGTCTCGCCTCGAAATGTCACGGTCATTGACCTTGACAAGGTGGATTTGTCAAGGTCAATGACCTTGACAAATGGGCAGATTTGGTGTAGTGTTATCCTAACACAAAAAGAATCCTCGCCTAAACTTTGCATTAAGTTCTCCCCAACCACGTACGAGTCGAGTAATGTGAATCTCTATCATCATAGGTCCTCTATCGGCCTAATAGGAAATATAATCCTCTTATCGAGTTTTTATCTGACATCCCCCTAACCGGTTATGAGTCATGAAATATGGTTCTCTTCATTTGTACCCGAATGACCTGACCACTAGAGAATCCTCCTCTTGACATTGTGTCGATACACTACCCCTAAGCCATGGATTTTGCCCAAATAACCCTCTACCCTTACCAAACCCCAACCAACCTGTAAGGAGAATAAGTATGCTCAAGTACCTTAGACTTTAGGGTTTCTTTTATTCCATTACCAAAACACTTTGAGTAGTAGTCTAGGTTGTTCTAAAAAAATTTATGTTCAAGATTTTAAGAGCAAATTTCTTCATGTTCATCTGAGAGTTACCTCATTGCATGATCAATGAGAATGCTTCTTTAAAATTAAGGTAAACAGTTAGATGACTTAGAACACTCGTGTTTTCATCTAACTAAAATTGTGTTTTCTATAACTAGAAAATGTATTAAACTAATGTTAGTGTTTGAGGCATTTTTTTAGATTTTCCATATAATGTACCATGTATCTTTATTATATAAACATACTTTGAAAATGTCATGGTGTGTATTTATTTATTTAATTATTAATTCTAATTTTTTTGAAAAACATGTCTTTATTCGTTGCAGTGACGCAAAACTTCATTGGTCGCGAATAGTGCAAAACTCAAATAGTGTAAAAATCTAGTCACAAATGCTACCTAGTTCGCTACAACGAGAC
This sequence comes from Sambucus nigra, assembly GCA_949130495.1. NCBI lineage: Eukaryota > Viridiplantae > Streptophyta > Magnoliopsida > Dipsacales > Adoxaceae > Sambucus > Sambucus nigra. Next base: position 268,981,607 of record OX422218.1, on the reverse strand, counting down.
TTTGCTGATGGGAGATATTTATCGCACCATTGATAAAAAATTCCATTTTTCGCGGAGATGACCAGCAGAAAATCTTTCGAATTTTTTAGCACTATTTGGCCTCTAATTTTGTGAAAACCACTTTTTCATCCATATCTTTTGTGTGGATTTCTTTTGACTTTTTTGTGAGGACAAAAAGTACCTATACTTAGAAATATTGTGTCCATAAGATCTTTTGTGTCTTGTTTGATACTTAAGGTCTTCTTCTCCAAAAAAGGAGGTTATTTTTATGAAATCTTAAGGTTTGGAGAGAGAAAAATATATGCTCAAAATTACTATTCACTTGAGTTTTTCTTAAAGCTTCTTTGAGTGATTTTGAGATATCATTGTTGTTGTTATTATTATTTAAAGTTGTTTGAAGTTTTCATTACTTCTTCTCAAGACATGAACAATCATTTTTTAAATATTTTTATATCTAAAAAATCTTATGAATTTATTTTGACTATCCAAACACTTTCAAAAATTGCCATCATCCTTTAGGAATCTCACATCCTAGGAAGTAAGAAATATATTGGTGTCTTTTCACTTGTTCCATTAGAACACAAAGTTTGATTCAACTTTGAAGAAGATTGGTTGGCATACGATTATAAAGCAACATATGAGTCCCAAATCGGTAATAATTGTGTAGCGTTCTATAACTATTGGCACTTTCCTCGGAGGATATGGTGGGTCTAGAACCCTATAAAGTTCATGAATAGATTGATTAGTTCTAAAAATAAATAATATGAGTGTCAAAAAATTAATACAATTCGAAGCATGAATGATATAAATAATTAATAATATGAATTATGACAATGCCAAATAACACTGGATAAAAACATCTTTGATACCATACGACCAAAATGTAATAAAACTCATCCATTAGAAAAACAAGATGACACATAATGAAATAATATCCAACTCCAATATAAATATAAGTCTGGCACAAATATAAATAACTCCCAATACACTCTTTGACTCGAAAAACTGAATACATAGTATGAAGTGTGAATAACTTAAAGGAAAATTGTTGATGCAAAAAACTGGACCGAATCCCATTTTTATGATCACAGATAAATAGATGAAAGCAATCCAATCAAGCACATAAGAGATAAAGATTTTTAAAGTGGTTCGACTATGAATAAAGCCTACGTCCACTGTTATTTTATTCCCAGGGGTTTACAATAGCACAATGTGGTGTAAAGAGAGAAAGGATGTGTATGGGGTTTCTAGGTTCCCCCGGATCTCTTCCCTTTTGGCTAAGGGGATACATGTATTTATAGTGATGGGAGATAAAGAGATTCATTGTATGTAGACATTTATGTCTACATTCAACGAATCTAATTGTTGAATTGCTTGGTATGCTATGTGTTATCATCTATTAATACAGTATAAATGTACATTAAGGCTCATTAAATGCGCTGCCATCTTCATTAATGCACATTAAATGCATAGTTATCCTTTGATCTTCCTGGTAGGTATGCCGACCAACTCTCCTCGGGTGCCGACTAACTCTCCTAGGGTGCCGATCAACTCTCCTCGGGTGCCGACTAACACTCCTCGGGTGCCAACTAATTTTCCTCGGGTACTGACCAACTCTCCTCGGGTGCCGACTAATACTCCTCGGGTGCCGACCAACTCTCCCCGGATGTCGAATATTGCCACGTAGGATGACATGTGTCCTTTTCTGTTTGGTCTTCGTAGATGGAGAATTTTTGCGTTAACAGAAGCCCCCAATGCTCCATGCTTGATGGTTTACTTGAAAGGATGGAGTATTTATTCTGCAGTGTTGCTCGGTGCTCGTTAAATTCTTGATCTACCTTCTTGATTTGTTCAACATAAAGTGCATTATCTCCTAGACGACATATGATGCAGGCTGATCGATGGTTGCTAATCTTTCTTTTGAGGAACTCCGTGTGCTATGTATCACCCCTGGGAATTTGGATGCAGCCATGCCATAGTATGCAGCTTGTAGCTTGTCATAATCTTCAAGTATGTTGATTGGTTTGCTAGCCGACCAACTGCCTCCTGTGCCGAGCAACTGAGTGCTAACTTCACGTGCTTGATTCTTCTGATTTATGATTCTCTGAATACTTTGTCGAGTAACATACTAGCTTTTGAACCCAACTCTTCAATCTGATTAGTACCAAGCTAATGGTGGACTTCGAAACATTTTCATACAACTTCTTCTTCAATGTTGGTCGGGACAGTAGTAGTAAAGATCTCAGTGCTGTAGATGCTAAATTTGACTTCTGAACTTCAATAGTATGTGCATAATAACTCCTGAATATGCCTCCTGAACTTCTGAATTCCTCCCGAACTTCAATATAACTCCTGAACTTCAATAGCCTCCTGAACTTCAATATCAAAAATAATTCCTGAGCAAGAAAAAACAACTCCTGAATGATAAATAGTCGGGGGCCCGACCGTGTGAGTTTGTGGAGTTGAATTTGATGCTCGACTGCATGATGTTATAAGAATGTGCCACCGAATGAATAAATATATCTGTAATAGAAGCCCCCAAGTGTGGAATGTGAACTTTGAATGCTTTTTGCTTGATCGCTTTCACATACTCATAAAATGTTTCCGACCAACTGTAGTTGACAGCTTCTTATTTCCGACCAACCTGAGTTGACATTTTTGGGAATAGATTTACTTCCTAACCAACATAAGTTGGAATTTTTAGGAATGTATAGTTTTACTTCCCGTAGGAATACATTTACTTCCTAACCAACATAAGTTGGCATTTTTAGGAATACATAGTTTTACTTCCCGTAGGAATACATTTACTTCCTAACCAACATAAGTTGGCATTTTTAGGAATACATTTCCTAACCAACATAAGTTGGCATTTTTAGGAATAGTTTTACTTCCCGTAGGAATACATTTACCTCCTAACCAACATAAGTTGGCATTTTTAGGAATACATAGTTTTACTTCCCGTAGGAATACATTTACTTCCTAACCAACATAAGTTGGCATTTTTAGGAATACATAGTTTTACTTCCCGTAGGAATACATTTACTTCCTAACCAACATAAGTCGGCATTTTTAGGAATACATTTTTGATAATAAATGATAGAGACTTCCTCGGAGCTGACCAACGAATTGTTGGGAATAAGATATAATAAATGCTGGAGACATCCTTGGAGCTGACCAACAGATTATTGGGAATAAGATAATATATGCTGGAGACATCCTTGGAGCTGACCAACAGATTGTTGGGAATAAGATAATATAAATGTTGGAGACCTCTTTGGAGCTGACCAACAGATTGTTGGGAATAAGATAATATAAATGTTGGAGACCTCCTTGCTGAAATAAGAATAGAATATGCATCCAAATAGATATAAAGAATAATTAAAAATAATAAAATGCCTCGTTGATCTGTCGAGGTAGAATTATATAATACCGAACAAGAATAAGATCTTCCAGAACATAAGAATATGGCCGAGAACGTTGTCAGGCCTGAATATAAATAAGAATTATCCGACCAACTATCCGTTGGGGGTGAAATACAACGAATGTTGTATTTCTCCTTAAAGCTGAATAATTATCTTGTCGAGGCACAATTGCATAATGCCGAATAAGAATAATATTTTCCAGAACATAAGAATATGGCTGAGAACTTTGCTGGGCCTGCATATAAATAATAATTACCCCGACCAACTATCCGTTGGGGGTGACATATAATAAATGTTATAGTACTCCTCGGAGCTGAATATGATAATAAGTATCTCGCCGAGTTCCATGTTGAGATGAATATAGAATATGAATCCCAAGGGATATATAGAATAATTTGTGCTTGAGCCGATATCTGGGCCTGAATATAAATGAGAATTGCCCCGACCAACTATCCGTTGGGGGTGAAATATAATAACTGTTGTAACTTTTCCTCGGAGCTGAATATGATAATAAGTATTTCGCCGAGCTCCATGAAGAGATGAATATAGAATATGAATCCGAACGGATATATAGAATAATTCGTGCTTGAGCACAAATCAAAGAAATAATAAAATATATAGTTCCTTGCTGAGGTGAAATTTCATAATGCTGAGCAATGATAATAGTTTCCAGATTATTTCCGAGCATTCGTCGGCGTTGAGTCTTGTACCTGTAAAAATTAATATCTTGCTCTACCATTTGTGTAGGCTGAATTGATTAGTCGTGAGAATAATTTACTCATCCAATCAATATATGATATGTATATGCTTGAGAAATAAAAATATTAATTTCAAAAAATAAAATAATATATGTTGGCTGATATGTCGAGGCACAATTGCCTGATGTCGAGCAATACTACTTTTCCAGAGGTTTACGAGAGCTTTCATCGGGATTGAATCTCGTCCCTATGAAATTTTAATAAGCTTCCCGAGCACCTGTCGAGACTAGAGAAAATAATTATTATCATGAGAATAATTATTCAGCCAAACAATATGTGATGTGTATCAACATAAAATAATAAAAATTTCAAAATATGAAATAATATTTTTATGCCAAATGTGTGTGAGATGGACAAATTTTTATCAGATATGCATCATAAATAAGATGTAGAGTTTTTTGTAAAGTTATTTAATCTCCAACAACTAATCAGGTATAAGTTGTTGTTTGAAAATTATTTATCACTTGGTTTTAAAAATATTTTTGGGGTGATCACAAGTTAACAAAGACTTAAGCCCCCTATTTGTTTCCGAGCTGAACTCGTGTTTAAAGAAATATCTGGGGTGCTTCGCATTTTTTAATACCCCAAGATTCTACTGCGGCCGAGAAACGGCATGGATGTTGCCAACCAGCATTTGGGGATGTCTCAGGTTGTAGAATATATAGTGCAAACCAAGAAGCAAATGGTCCCCGACCAGCAGAGCGATTTCGCCGATCAACAAAAATGGTGCATTGATATTGCCAACCAACTGTTGGATGGTCACCGAACAACATCAGATGTCGCCAACCAAGAAGTGGATGGTTGGACAGTTGCCGACCAGTAAATTGAACCCTCCGAACAAGGCTGAGATGTCACCGATCAAGAAGTAGATGATCGTCGACCTGCAATTGGTTCCACCGAGCTACAATATGAGTCTCCAACCAACAATAAGATACCTCGTAGTTGGATAAAATTATTTCAACATGGCTGATGGATCTTCACATCTTATCTCCGACAAACAAAAATGGTCTGGTTAAGCTTCCCTTTAATAAAAGATGGCCCGAGATGATGCCGACCAACAATATGTATGGCTGACCAGAAATAAGGGTTGTAAGTGGACGGTTCCGAACAGCCATATGAGCCGCGGTAATGAATTTTTCATGAGATAGCTATGTCCCAACATATCTCGAACCAATAGATCAGAAAAATAACATTCGATGTAAAATCCAAGCATTAAGATTGCTAATTAAATGATCCATTCTCTAATCCACTAGATCGTGTGATTCTGACAAAGAAACCTTATGATGTGATGAACGAGGAGCCAACCTCTCAAAGTTGTGCCCAGAGTCTTGACATGGTCATGATTGTTTAATTGATCCTTTTTTTACAAGAGGTGGGTAATGGTTTTTTAGGTGAGAGAAAATTATTTTTTATATTGATCCCTTCCTATTCCCTATGTGGAGAGATAAAAATATGCTGAATGATCGAAGTTATTATCAAATTTATATCAAAAATCAATCAATGAGACTTTATTGACATAGATGGAAGATGAAACAAATTAAGTATATAGTTCATAAAAATGAATGCAAAGAGACTCAAGCTTTGAAGAGAGAGAAAATAGATCTGGGTCATGATTTCCATGAGAAAACTTTTTATTGTCTTTAACCTTTTCCCATTCTTTGATTAAAAATATTATGGGAATTTGAATACACATCAAAGATCTTACAAAATTTATAATGAAAATTATCAAATCTTACCACCGTCATATATATTGGTATATGTAATCATTTAAAATATTTATTCCATGATATAAAATTGAAACTTGAGAATCAAGCAAAAAGTTATGATTTATGAAATCCATTATTTTTCAGATTTCTAAATAAGAATTAATCTAACAGTTATGATTTTAAAATCATGATATGCAATATTTTGCAGATAAAAATTGGACAATTAATTTATGTATATAAACATAAAAATCATGATTGAATCAAAAGATGTATGTATAATATATCATTGATTATACATAGAGAGAATAAAAAAACTTAGCTTTTGATGGAGAACAATGCTTGTAACACGTTCCCACAGACGGCGTCAATCTGTTGATGCAAAAAACTGGACCGAATCCCATTTTTATGATCACATATAAATAGATGAAAGCAATCCATTCAAGCACATAAGAGACAAAGATTTTTAAAGTGGTTCGGCTATGAATAAAGCCTACGTCCACTGTTATTTTATTCCTAGGGGTTTACAATAGCACAATGTGGTGTAGAGAGATAAAGGATGTGTATCTTGTGTATGAAGTTTCTAGGTTCCCCCGGATCTCTTCCCTTTTGGCTAAGGGGATACATGTATTTATAGTGATGGGAGATAAAGAGATTCATTGTATGTAGACATTTATGTCTACATTCAACGAATCTAATTGTTGAATTGCTTGGTATGCTATGTGTTGTCATCTATTAATACAGTATAAATGTACATTAAGGCTCATTAAATGCACTGCCATCTTCATTAATGCACATTAAATGCATAGTTATCCTTTGATCTTCCTGCTTGGTATGCCGACCAACTCTCCTCGGGTGCCGATTAACTCTCCTCGGGTGCCGACTAATACTCCACGGGTGCCAACTAATTTTCCTCGGGTACTGACCAACTCTCCTCGGGTGCCGACTAATACTCCTCGGGTGCCGACCAACTCTCCTCGGATGTCGAATATTGCCACGTAGGATGACATGTGTCCTTTTCTGATTGGTCCTCGTAGATGGAGAATTTTTGCGTTAACAGTTGTAATAAAAAATTTCTACACGCTCGATGCCTATATCCTAAAAATAGATGAATGGAACTGAATGATGGAGAAGTCCTCCAACTAAGAATGCTCAAGTTTGAGCGACGAGTGTGGCCTAGAACCTATAAAAATACTATCATATAGAGGATTATGCCTAGTCAGTATATAGTGTATAAAAATATCACTACATTTGGGCAATATTATTTTCCTCAAATATTAAGTTAATTTTACGTTATCCTAACCCAAATAACACTACACCAATATGGTGAAATTGACACCCTTTAAGCGCTTAACCTTGTCATGGTCATTAACCGTGACAATCCTATAAAGTTATCACGGTCATTGACCGTGATACGCCCGTGACAATTCTGTCAGTAAAAAAAACCTCCCTCTTCTTTTTCTCCCACGATTTTGTTCCCTCCATTTATCTCTTTCTCTAGCGTCTGCTCCCTCTCTCTACAACTTTGGTATGTTTTCTCTCTATATATCTCCTCCATTTATGTATATGTGTATGTATATGTGCGTATGTGTATATATGTGTGTGTAAATGCGTGTGTGTGTGTGTGGTGTATATATGCGCGTGGGGGAGGGGGGGGGGGGAGGCAGGAGGGCTGGGGGAGGGGAGGGGGTGTATGTGCGTGCGCGTATGTGTGTGTATATGTGCGTGTGTGTGTATATATGCATGTGTATATATGTGTGTGTGTGTGTGTGTGTGTGTGTGTGTGTGTGTGCGTGTGGTGGGTAGGGGAAGCGGGGGGGGGGGGGGGGGGGAGGTGTAGGGCAGGGGGTGTATATGTGCGTGTTTTTTTTTAATTAAATTTTTATTGGTTTATTAGATATTGCCCCTCATATTGTAGTGCCCATTGTAAAAGAATTAATTGGTTGGTTGTTAATTTTTTTTGTAAATTAATAATTACCTTTCATATGCAAGTAGGATTGCCCCTCATTGTAAATTAATAAATTAATAATTGTATACTTTAATTGTTAGTTTAATTGATGAAAATAATTAATTGAGTAGATGAATTAGAAGGAGTACGGGATACACATTTATTGTTGCCATTGCGGTTGGATTATAGTGGATCGATGTTGGGTTGGTTAATTTTAAAAGTGGCATGACCACTAGATTATTGTCCATATGAAGGTGGAATTTTTCAACTTTTTTTAAAAATTACTTTATATAACGAACAATATATATATAGTATGATAATTAAATGAGATCTCTCAAATGAGATCACGGTAATGAGATCTCTCAAATTGTCCCTTTTGGACAGTTTGGGACTGCATAATTTCTGTATAATAATATCTTAGTGACTTAAAGTTGTTACTTTTGGAGAAAATTCTGCAGTCGTATCCTAATGTTCTCTAGGTACATACTAGATTGACAAGTGTGACTGTTATTTCAATTGATCAATTGAAGTAACACTCACACTTGTCAATTTACGTCGTGTACTCGGAGAACTACGGGGATATGCTGTCGAATTTTTCTCAAATCATAACAATCTGCATGAGCTGTTAAGTATATTATAGAAAAATACGGTCTTGAATGAGATAGGATCACTCCCCCTTTAGAGGAGATGGAGGAAATATAAATTTCTATTATAAATTGAATTTGAATTTGAAATTTAATAATCGAATATAAATAAGACATAATTAAATGAAACATACTATAAATCTAAGTTTTGTTTATACTAATCCATGAATATACGCTTCTTACCTTTAATAGGTGATTAGTTGTGGTAGCTGTGATGGGATATTCGAAATACAAAGAGTGGATGGGTGAGACAAATAGAATGGGGGATGTGTTTCACAAAGGTGCTGATGAATTTGTGAAATAGTAAAGAGATGTCATAATGATGAAGAGTTATATTTTACTGTGACTGGGTAAGAGTTGAGGATAAAAATGCTTGTAAAGTTGATCATGTCACCAATTTGATCATGGCTGACTTGTCCAAGTTGAAGAGCAACGACCACGTGAGTGGTGAGCCGTTTGTTTGTGCATTTCAAAAGGTTAACCAAGTGTTTTACTCGGAGTATATCAACAACGAGTCGTGGTCAATTTTCCTACAAGCGCTAACTCGTCTAAATAGTAGTGTGGATGACTTGGCTGCTCCTACCGAATATCAATCCATTTTTTATGATAACCCGAATTTGAAATAATTTTTCAATTTGTAATAAATATTCCAATTTGTACTTTATCAATCCATTTTTAATGCTTTTAATTGATTTTCACTTTATCATTTTCACTCTTGTGTAGTGTGCGTGTGTGGGCAGTAGGGGTGGGGGTGGGGATGGGGATGTTTCGAATTTTTAGTAATTGTACATATTATAAGCTAGATGCTGTTGTTTTGGAATTCAGAATTGAGGTGTTAAACAGTAACAATTCATTTGGATTTGTAGTAATTATACATATTTGCATGTCTTCTTCTAATTCATTTTGATTTGTACTAATAACAACATTTTTTTTTACAGCAAATGTCTCCTTCGGGTATTAAGTCGATGATGATGATGTTGATTGTGATGATGTCATATGGGCTCGGTGGTAGCAGAGGCGAGGAGGGATCCTCGGCCCCTAGGCTCCCCAAATATGGCAAATTGTGGATGGCCATCGAGAACAAGATGGGTCTATTAGAGAGATCCCTCGAGCTGATAAAGACGATCATCAGCCCGGGGTACACTAATTGGAGGGAGGTGCCAAATGAGTTCAAGTTAGCTATTTGGGTGGCACTACAGGTAATGAATTTATATTTATATTTCAATTTCAATTTCAATTTCGATTTCGATTTCGATTTCATTTTATATTTATATTTATATTTATTCGCAACTAACATTGTATTTGTTGGACAGGAACAATTCAGCCTGGATCCAAAGCTACGCGATTCTGTCTTGGAGAAGTTAAGGGAGCAACACAAGACGTGGAAGAAAAATATGCGAACCCGGTACTTTGGAAAGGCCTGAGAGTCCGTTATCCGAATGCATGAATCTGTCCCGCCGAAGGAGCCGATCTCATTGGCACAATGGCAAAAGTTCATTGACAATGAGATCGGGGAGTGACAATTGGCATCTCGCCAATCGGGGAGGGAGAATCGGGAAAAAAAGACGGACGTGCACTACTCCGTCCGGATGTCTTACGCCGAGGTGGAGCATAGGATGATGGTAAGATTTAATTTTTCTATAACTACAGAAATATATTATTCTGCATTATTTTACTTTGCGGGGTCGATACTAATTTTACTTTATTCTATTTCACGGGACAGGGAGTGGCCCTGGGGGTAGGCCACATAGGCTCGATACTTATGTGGCTATTCGGACAAAGAAGTGAAAGGATAAGGAGGTGTCCCCGAGCGTCGCGACCACGATTGTAAGTAATCCAACAGTTTACTTTTTGTTAATTACGTTATAATTTTTTATTTACTTATTTTACTAATCATTTGCTTTTTGTCGTTTCAGGAAAAACTTAAGGAAGTGCATGAGTCGCAGTCTGATGCCGACAAGGCATATTTGTCGGCATACGCACTCAACCAAGTGCTTGACACTGATCGCAAGGGGAGGACAAGGGGGTGAGCTCGAGGGTGGCCAAATCTAGGATCATCGGATTGGAGACGAGCGACACTAGGTTGGCTCGAACGGTGGACTCGCATGACGCGAAGCTGTCCCGTTTGGAGGCGATGACCCAAGATATGTTCTCATTCATGAAGCGTTCGTTGGGAGAAACCGTAAGGGGAAAGGGAAGGAGAAGGTAGTGGAGAAGGAGGTGTAGGAGGACGAGGTGCAGGATGACGAGGATGTGGACCTCACTGCTTCATCGCCGACACGTGCGGACTTTGATGATCCACTCTCCTATTTGACTCCCTTTAATCGACCGATGTCGACACTTGGTTGGCCGATCGTGTTTTTACTAGACATATTTGATGGCCAGCGGATAGGGCGGGGGCTGAGGGAGCCGAATACCGTCTGGGGCATGCCAGTTCATGGACGTTTGCTTCAAGACATCGAGTCCAAGGTGCTCATCACGCATGTGATACCCCGAAATGAGAACTCCCCCTTGTGGTTGCGCGAACAATGTGGCACGATGTATATTGCTGGGTGTGTCAATTCGTATATCGTGTAGCCTACTCACCTCCTCAGAGCTAACCTTACCCCAGACACGTAGTGACATTATTTGAATTGAACTAATTTAAGTTGTTACATTTGAATTATATAGTGATGCATATTGTCTCTATTTTGAGTATATATTTTCATTATCTCTATTTTATTTGTATATATAATGTTTGAATAGGTACAACGTTGCTATAACAGGTACAAATATACTACTGGACAGTGGCAGTGGCCATACTGCCTAGCAGATTTTTTTTCAATTCTACCCAGAATTATTATGGTCATTGACCGTGACAAGTCCGTGACAAAGAAACTTGTCACGGATTTGTCACGGTCAATGACAGTGACAATTCTTTAAATAATGCCACGAATTTGTCCCAGTTTATGACCGTGACAAAACTTGTCAAGGTCATAGATCGTGACATGACCGTGATAATTCTAATGAACTTGTCACGGTCAATGACCGTGACAAGTCCGTGATAACAAAAGTTGTCACCCCCAGAATTATCACGGTCATTGACCTTAACAGTTCGGCAGATTTGGTGTAGTGCAACCTGGATAGCCATGCGGTACTAATCCCAAACCCAAATGGTATCCAACTTACACAATTCCATCTTTTAGTTAAGTAATCATTACTTTAACAATTTACAATTACATGTATACGTCACTAGTATAACCACAATGTATAAGAAAATGGGATCATATGATCCAATATCCAACTGAGTATACCCCACTCACATCCAAATCATATAGGGTTATACACATCCCAAAATACAAAGTACGAAGGCATATACATATTGCCTCTGGGGATCACTCATGACAATAATAATTACGACTATTAGAAATCCCAATCTTGTAGCCTTAAAACAACATCAAAGGGAAATCGCTACGCCATTACGCCAAACATACGGCCCCGTACCCAAGGCTATATGAGAGGACCTAACCCCATTATCTGTAATACCCCACCCCGTTAGTTTACTTAAATTATATATAGAATTTATATTAGGAAAAAAATAATTTAATCAAGGATTTTATAAAAGCCTTATGTGAGGATTATAGAATTTTTAGGAATAAACTATGTAGGCCCTTATTAAAAGATGGAAGTTATTGGGGCATATATGAAAGAAATGAAGAAAGGCTAAACTAAGTTAAGGAATTCGTTAGTTTTATAAAGGAGCTGTTATCTCATGGTGATCTCGTGACACAGTTCTGAATTTAGACTTCAGTAACTAGTGAAAGGAAAATTGGCAACTTAGAAATAATAGTCATTCAAACGACGAGGATGTCGTTTGAGCGAGTAACGGATCTTGCTCGAATGACGGGAAGGTTTGTTCGAGCGACGCCCCTCTCTCTCTCTTCGCTGTCAGTCCGTGAGCCATTAACCCAATCTCAAGTCAGTCACGGTCCTGACTGTACGACGTACACTGAGGTAGCTTTATTTAGCTGGTGGTTTTTTTTTGTGCATCTTGTGTGTAAAGGAATTTAGACTCAGAACTTACACAAAGGGTGTCACCTTCTAAATCGTCGATCCTTGATGCGTGTCAGCTCTGAGAGCTTGATCAACTTAGATGAATCTGCTAACATTATTTAAAGGGCCTTTGGGTGTATATATATAAGTTATATATATACAGATGTACAGCAAGACCTACCTTCATATATACTCATTCTGAACGAAAGCAACACAAGTGACAACATACAAGATTATGGTATTTTCCTTGTGATTAAACGAGAGAATCATGGGACGCGGTTTTAAATACAGTCATCCAACACAAATTCGTTGTCACAACTCGGATCGTCGATCCAAAATACCTGTCAAGTCCTGGAGCCTTAGATTGGCTCAGAACAAATAGTTAGTGTCTTATTCTTGGATTTTAAGGCTTCAATGTATAAGAGAAGATAAAGGGAGTGAACGTTACTGACATTTATTTAGCCCTTTTAATAAAGAACTCACAACTCTCTCTCATTTTCTTACCGCGCCCGTCATCCATTACTAAACAGTGTAGTGACTACACTCATACATATTCAGGTCTTCCCCATCAAGGTCGAGCTAAGAAAAATATATATGTTGCTATTGGGTTTTTTTGTGAGTGCTCGGAGGAGATATTGTTAGAAGAGATAAATATATTATGGAGGTTTGGTAGAGGGTTTTAATGGTGTTTCTTGGAGATAAATTTGGAGGTTCTAGACAACCCCTTTAAGATCACCTTAGGAGGTAGAGGGTTGTCATCTTCATTGATTCTTTCATGCCTTTCATTGATTGGACTTCATTTGAGGTAGGAAACACTAATATGATCTAAGTTCAAGGAATAGTATTTTTCAGCATGTTATTTATACATATATTACGTTTATATATGTGTGGGATACTGCCTTGCATATTAGTGTTGATTATTGACTATCTTGGTATTTGTATGTAATGAGTAGCAAAAGATGAACTAAAATGGGTCTTGAAAATAGAATAAAAATTCAGAATAATAAGTAGTCATTTTATGGGATAATAATGGTAGAAAATATTATTGTAGATGTTTCCTAGAAAAATCTGAAAAATGGACATTTTTATAGAAGTGAAAATGTAGGAAAATAATGTGTGTATATTTTAGTAAAACTGAAAACGGGCACTTTATGGAATAAAAATGTAAGAAATGTTATTTTGGCACATTTCTAGTAAAAATAAATAATATACATTTTTATGGAATTAAAATGTAAGGAATGTCATTTTGGTGTATTTCTAGTGAAAAAGAAATAATGAACATTTTTATGAAATAAAAATGCGGAATGATGCTAATGTTGTCAAAATATTTATTAAATAAATATTTTTAGATTCCTCGCAAAACGAAAATTTGGGAGCTTAAAAGGTAAAGGGTGTTATTTTATGTGTTAAAGGTGGTAAAGTGACAAGTATGATATTAAACAAGTCTTAAAATGGCTAAAGTGTTTAAGTGTTACGTTAGAAACTTAATAACATTTCGAGAAAAATACACTTGTTAGAGGACTAAATTGCAAGTTTGGTATACAAAATGGTAAATTGGTAATTTACTTAAAGTGGAACATTTTTACGGAATAAAAATTTTAAGGTATGTCCTCACACTAATATGTGTGAAAATGAATTAAGTCCTAAAGCGTGAATGAATTTAGTATAAATCATGTGTGTGTGGATAAGGGACTTAAAGAAGAAAATAAACAATTTTCCAAGTGTTAATGGAAAAACAGACGGTTAAGTTCGGGTTTTGGCTTCGGTCGGGTAAAGATAAAGAAGGGGAATAATGTTGACATGTGTAAAATGTTAAACACATTAATAAGGACTCAGATGCAACCGTAAATAAGCAAGAAGGGCCTGGAGCCCTTGGGTGAAAATCCATAAATCATTGGTCAGAGCATATGGTGCACATAATCGGGGGTGTGGAGCCCGTTAAAGTGTGTGGTTAATGTGATTGATTTCAAGGAAAGATAAAAGAAATATGGAATATGTTAAGAAATGGGTTGTGTGATAAAATGTGTTAATCCAACCTAACTCGAATGAATGAAATAAATGTTCCGGTAAAGGTGAAATGGACAAATAAATATGTAAATATATTAATGTCCATAAGTTAAGGAAAAGGGGCAAAGTAAAGTGGGCAAACGGGTGGTTATGTAACCTAAGTTGTTAAACCCATAATTTGCATAAGTATGAAATGGTCAAGTTTCCAAAGAAAAACAAGCATTTTCTAACACGGTGAATGCGTGTGTTGAAATGGAAATTTTCAATGAAAATACTAAAGTGAACATAAATGAGTTCAAATGAGTAATAACGGTAAAGGAATGTATTTGGGTAATGGTTTTAAGTGTTGAACCGGGTGTATCAAATAGCGTGAAAAATGTTAAGTATGATGCAAGAAAGTATTTTACAAGATTAGGGTGAATTAATCTGGGCAAGTATGGTTTTCGAAAGTAAAACGGTTAATACTTCGAATATGTATTTTTTTAAGGTATATCTGTGTGTATGTGTGTATATATATATTCGCGTGCGTGTGTTGTAGCATGTGAGTATTCCTTTATGCCGTTCATTTCTATACTGCTTGTATATTCCCATTGGACATTGGCTCACACCCTCGTTTTGTTACGACCGGTTGGGTGTAGGTTCATACTTTGAGGGCATTGTACAGGTAGCGTACTTTATTTATTTTACCTTAGTAGATCTTTTTACTTGGATTATGGGCGCTTCCCATTGGTCCTACACATAGTTTGTCCTGAAATTGGACTCGCATGCTAAATAAGCGGAACGTTAACATAAGATAAAACTGGACTAGCAACATTACCTAGGTTGTTTCATCGTACTTCACACATAACGACTCGATTCGGATTGGGTTGACTCACGGGTAACCCATAAATCCGGATCGGGGCGTTACATTGTCCTAGCTCGAGAGATAAGTGCCTCAATGAGCAAGATCAAGGTAATAAGACCTACGTTGATCTCATGTGCTCACTGGTATATCACAAGCTGTCATGTCATATGCGCCCTATAGAATCCCTACTAGTAGGTTACTCACAAGTACACACAATCTCTTAATATGATTCCGATAATCCACTAATTAAAATCAAACCCTATGTAATGGGTTACTAAGATAATCTCTTTTATCACACGTTATAATGCAGGTTTAAACATTACAATTTATATAAAATTAGCCTGAACCCCAAGGTTCCTAAAAATAGGCATCGTTCCCCAAACCTACTATCCAAAAGCTCATCCGTCTTCTTTATTACACCCATGATGGCCATAACCAAAAACCTACAAATCATGCATCCTCTAATCACCAATAATCGCCCATCTCCTCAATATATAATCAACATATAAGCGCAATAACTAATTTATATAATCTTTAGAGTGATTATAATTCAATTAAAGGTTAAATTTAATAAATTAATAAACTACCCCTAAATCCATCTTCTTCATAAGAATGGGTTCAATTAGCCTACGAATTTTAATCAATTTACACAACAAACTTAGAGATTTTACAGAGTACAACATATACGATTCATATCTAATGATTTCGATATAAAAAATAAACGATTCATATATTTATTTGTCATTTATTAACCTTTTTTATATATTCATTAATAACGTAAATTAGGGTTCTTGGTTGTATTAGTATAATTACAAATTTATATTTGATTATGAATTATAATCAGATTACATGATTATATTAATAAATTTCAACATATAATTACTATTAGAATTGGAAATCTAATCATATTTCTATACAACGTATACTTGCCTTTGGGATAATTGTATGAAATCAATCCCCAAATCTCTAAGGTTAGGGTTCCTTCCTTTTTCTCCTTAGTAACTAGGATTTTCGCAAAGTGTGTTATGTGTTTTAGGTCAGATTAATTAGTCTAATATATTAATAAAACTCGTAATTTGGCTTAGGCCCCAAATTAGCCTCAACTTAAAAGGTTCCAAACATGCCCTAAATTGACTACAACTTGGTCAACCCATATACTAACCAAATGGACTAAAATTTCACTATTTTAAACTCAATATGAAATTTATAAACGTCCCCAAAACCAACTCAAAACTTAACATGTTCTATGAGTAGATTATTTAATTAAGTTTATTAATTAGCCTGTATGCGTTCCTTAAGTTTAAATCTTAATTATTAATTACTTAATTATTACTCGATATTATAATAACATACTTCACGATCGGTGGGACCAAATGTCGAGGGAATAATCCAAGTAAGGAAACGCCCTGATCCTTAGACCCTTGATTGTTCCATGGTTTCCCATAATACTAAGTCACATACATATTTAACTTAAAGGCTTAATGTGAGTTTGCCAATTTCAATAATGATATATATCGAATAAGAACACAATAGAATTATGTAACACTACATATTCCCAGATCATTGTTCCCATTGGCAGTGCAAATTTATCCTTGCAACCTTCGATTTTAGACAATCATCACCGCCACTCTCATATTTGGGAGTTCCGCTGTTTGTCGGTATAAAAAAAAGCCATTTTCAAAGGTATTATTTCAAAAGTTGTTGATCGGATAAGAAATTGGAACCATTCCAGTATTAGCCACGCAGGTAGACTTTTGCTTATTAAAACAGTTTTACATTCCATGGGTCTGCGTGTGTTTTCGGCCCTTCATCCTACAAAATCCCTTTTTAAGGATTTTTAGAAAATTTGATCTAATTTTTTTCTTTTTTGGGGAACATTGACGAGACTAGTAAACACCATTGGGTTTCATGGGATGTGATATCTCGGCCAAAAAAGAAGGTGGTCTTGGACTCCGAGATTTAAATGATATTTTATATGCATACTCTTGCAAAATTTGGATTCAATTCTTACAAAATAAGTCTCTCTGGGCCAACTTTATACATTGCAAATATAAAAAAACTTGTTCATATTAATTTTAGGGGTGTACCTTCTTTTGCTAGTGTCACATGGAAGCGTATGCAGTTGGTTGGGGATGTTATTAATGATAATATTTTTTCCATGGACCAAAATTGGCTTAGTTAGGGGTTTTCTTTTAAAAAGGCTTGGGATTCTATTCGGGGGAAAAATTGCACTCAGTTATCATTCTCCATGATATGAGACCGTAGAATTCTTCCTAAATTTTTTATATTAACGTGATGAATTTTTCATAAAGCACTTCCACTTGACGTCAACCTCAAGGGCATATACATCCATATGGTATCTAAATGTCGATGTTGTTGTTTACCTCAGGAAGAAGGTGATGATCATTTATTTCACTCTTGTGAGATTTCTCGGGAAGTGTGGAATTATTTTGAAAAGTTGATGGGTATGAAAATTCAGAATTCCTCCTTGCGATCTAGACTTATGTTTTGGTGGTTTTGTTGACAAATTTGGTGTTCCGGGAATCACGCTACTTTTTAGAATTCTTCTATGAATCCCAAAATTATCATTCAGTCTATTCATTTTGATATTGTGTTGGCTTTCAAAGTTAAACCTTATAAAGGTCCTGCATCTAGATTTTTTAACTCTTTTATAGATGATTTTGAGATTTCAATTTCTTAATTGTAAGCCCCAAGAGAAAGGCTATTTTTCTCCCCCTATTTAATAAATTTGGGGTCTGATCCTCTCCCCCCCCCCCCCCCCCCCGCCCAAAAAAAAAACTAATAATTAACTAAACAACTAAATAAATGTAATAAAAATACGGGGTGCACTACACCAAAATGCTCTATTAGTGACATACCAATTTTTTTTTATTACTAACGGTATTAGATCATTACTATTTCTTACAGGCGATTATAGTTACTAAATTCATATAAGTGTTAGTAATTAGTTTACAATTAAAATATAAGCTACATGATTTATTTTTAAGGTCTCTCTCTCTCTCTCTCTCTCTCTCTCGATATATATATATATATATATATATATATATATGGGATTTATGTACATAAATATATACACAACACCTGATGAAACTCTCTCTCCCTCTTGATTTTAGTAACACAAATACACCCATAAACCCTCGATTCATTATATGTGACATCAGGTATAAGTCGATTCACTAATAAACCCTTAATCTAATAATTTTTATTTACTTTGTGTAATACCCTGCCCTAGTATTTCATTTAAATTTTGTATAAAATGTAATATAGTAAGGTTTAATGAGAATTATTGAAAAGTGAGGGTCAAAATTAAAGAGAACAAAAGAATAGGAAAAGGGGGTCGTTCAAATAACATAAGGGGGTCGTTAGAAGCAAGAATCAGTGTCGAGCAAAGAAGGGTACAAATGACCTTCGAAAGAGAGTCCACTGCATTACAGTTCTAGGTTGCGCGAAAGTCGCACGAATCCAATCATCGAATAAGGTGGTGATGTCGTTCGAACGAGGCTCGTGTCATTCAAACGCCGTGCCTAAAAAATATTTACATCTAATTGCTCTTGTGCGTTATCACATTTGTGACCCTTGGATCTTTGAGTTGCCGAGCTCAAATGAGCCCAGACTGGGAAAAATGGGATTTTTGGGTGTTTTTGAAGTTTTATAAGGGCGATTTGGGTTTATTTGTGTTGTTGGAGTTGGAAGAAGAGAGAGAGTGGGAGGGGTGGTCTTCCTCCACCATTTAACCTCCCTACACTCTCCCACCATCATAAAGCACTATGCTACCACCCCCTCCACCTTATATACCCATATTTTTTATGTATTCCATCATATTTGAATCATATACACCCATTTCCACCATGGATGAGGAGAGCTACGAATTTTGGTGAAGTGTTGGGGGGATTTTTGGAGAAGATGATGGAAGCTTTCATGGAGTTGAAAGGA